>JACGTP010000007.1:3686163-3730701 GCA_023678845.1 Mischocyttarus mexicanus | reverse complement strand
GGAAGGTACGCATAACTTATACTTATTACATTTAAATTATAATATTCATTTTCTACAATAATTTAACAATTATCTAGCATATGTCTACTACTCTAATGCACTCTACTTATTTTTTAAATTGTACTCACACATATATATTGATTTAAACATTACATTCTTTCTAACGTAATTCAAAATATAAAATAATTTCGATACCTTTTTATTCAATATGATTTTAGATAATTAATATAAACTGGATGTCGTTACTGCATTGAAATATTAATTAAAAAATGTCTTAATAATTTTTATTCTTTTCAGATAAATCTTCTGTTTAATTTAGACGTGTAGACACGCACATACACATAGAATAAGATTTCTTAGATGTGGTGTAAGTATAACGAGAATAATATTCGAAATGAATAGAATTAATCCCCTCCGATAAACATGTAAACAGCTTTCGAAAAAAAAAACTTTAATAGGTTATTTCAAACCAGTCTAACAGTGGACTTCGTGGAGGAAGGTACGCAGAACTTATACTTATTACATTTCAATTATAATACTTTTATTCTATAATAATTTAACAATTATTTAGCATAGGTCTACTACTCTAATGCATTGTTCTTATATCTAAGATTGTTCTAACACCTATACATTGCTTTAAACATTAAAATCTTTCTAACGTTATTCAGAATATAAGATAATTTCGATATCTTTTTATTTTATATGTTTTTAGATAATTAATATAAACTGGATGTCGTTACTGAGCCAAAATGTATATAAAAAATGCTTTCGTACCTTTTGCTTCTTTCAGATATATCTTCTGTTTGATTGACACGCTTAACAACTACCCTCCCCCCATACTGATCGTCTATCTTTATATTATTTTCATCCAACAAAGGAGAATCGGCTTCTCTCAAACGCTACGCATACCGCGTATGTTCTTTAAACTTTTATCTTAAGATATCGATATCATAAGAAAACACCCGTACATACTCACACTATTGCACAGGCGCTATCGCATACAAACCTTCATTTCCTCTTCAGAAATGAACACTAGACTGGACAAAGCTAAAACGTTTACATACTTATTACATTTAAATTATAATACTAATTTCCTATAATAATTTAACTTTTATTTCGCTTTTGTCTACTACTCTAATGCACCCTTCTTATATTTAAGAATGTTCTAACACGTATACTTTGATTTAAACATTACATTCTTTCTAACGTAATTCAAAATATAAAATAATTTCGATACCTTTTTATTCAATATGATTTTAGATAAATTCTACGATCGGGATGTCGTTACTGGACTAAAGAATTAATTAAAAATTGCCTTGATAACTTTCATTCTTCTCAGATAAATCTTCTGTTAGAATAAGACGTGTAGGCACGCACATGCGTATAGAATAAAATTTATTAGAAGTAGTGTAAGTATAACGAGAATAATATTCGAAATGAATAGAATTAATCCCCTCCGATAAACATGTAAACAGCTTTCGAAAAAAAAAACTTTAATAGCTTATTTCAAACCAGTCTAACAGTGGATCTCGAGGTGGAAGGTACGCAAAACTTAAACTTATTACATTTCAACTATAATACTAATATTTTATTTGACTGCACGTAATAGGTTTAGTATTAAAAATATATGGTAATTCTTTTCTATAAAAAATCAAATAGGTATTCGTGACGTTGTAGAATTTTTTAATTGGACTCTATATGTACGCGTTCATAATTCACGAATAACTTTTGTTGCATCCCTAGAACTGAAAAGGATCTTAAAATATGATTAAGTGTCTGATTTATTTCACAATGATGCATAATCAATTACACCTCGGCTAGTTATCACTCTATTCTTTTGATTTATTTTCAAACTCTGGAGTATTTTCATTTATTTTCTAGTATACAAACGCGTCTTGACTTTTTAAACGTATATAAATTTGTATCTATTAAAAATATAGTTCCTTGTTTCATATGAAAATAGAGAGGAAATGAAAAATAAACATAATAAAAATGAATATTAAACACAACGATAAACTAAATTAAAATGCGGTATCGGTACAAACAGGGAAAAAGAGAAATGAAATAAAACATAATAGAGGCGGATTTTAAACATAAGGATAAGATATACTAAATTTAAATCTGAGATGGTTCTCTTCTTTCTTCTCGATATCGCGTATCCATTGTAATACCTGTCGCACAGACTCTTTTTTTTTCTTTTCCTACGAATATAAGATATTTACGATCTTAAATAATCTGTGTTAGTTGCCATAAATGTTATCTCTCTTTTTAACAAAATTCACACCGGCCTCGGCCTTTCCTTGTAACAATAAGTTTATACGTTTCTGCTTACTTTCTCGTTCTATCTCCTGAATAAATTATAATTATAAATTATAGAGATAATGACGTCGTTTCAATCTTTAGTTTGTAAAACACTCATATTGGAATATGTAGCTCAGACGAGGTATATCAAAAATCTTTGGAAAAAACGTTGCAATTGTCTTTCAAAAGTTTCCTTATAGTTAATGTAAGTAGAAACGTGAAAACTTTTCAATCGATAGTATATTTTATATGTATATATAAACGTACGTTTTACCGTCTTTTCATCGTTCAGATGTTTCATTTGTTACGGGTGTGAGAGAGAAACGCGTGAGATTTTTATATCACGCAATAGACATTAATTTTTTTGATTGACATCAGCATACGGAGAAGGCTTTCAGCTTTCGTTCTATGCATAATATGTCTTTGAACAAAAATCCTAGCGGAACTGACGTCGTTGTCAATCTCAGATTGTAAAACACACATGTCTGAATATGTAGCTCGGACGAGGTAAATCAAAAATCTTTGTAAAAAACGTAGTAGAACTATTCTAAATAATTGTTAAATTATCATGGAAAATGAATATTATTATTTAAATGTAATAAGTATAAGTTCTGCGTACCTTTATCCTCGAAATCCTTTGTTAGACTGGCTCGATATTTTCTATGACAGTTTTAATTCTATTTATTTCGAATATCATTCTCGTTAAACGTTATGCTACTTCCTTATTTCCTGTCAAATTAACGATACGATTTATAAAATAACTTGCACTGAATGCATTATATTGCGACGCAGAAAATGGTCAAATCACATAAACGTGAAAACTAATTGTAGTGTACAATTTTTAGAAGAATTAGTATTTGGGGGTTTTAGGAATCACTAACTATGGATCTGATATTATTTTTGAAAAACATAATAGCGAAATCAAAATCGAAGTTAATTTTGATTAAAAAGAAAAAAATGTTTTTGTATAATTATTTATTTAATAGCTTATATTATATATTTATTTGTAATTACATAAAATAATGGATAAAGCACAAAAGTACTTTATAAGTATATTAGTGCATTGTCGTACGAAATCCTGAGTAAAAGCTAATAAAGTTGGCTAAAGCAGGAGCTAATTTTTGGATATTCTTTAGATAAAGGTTCAATAAATCTTTAAACCATTTAAACTCAATTACATTGTCGGAACAGGCAAGATTTTTAACTTTATGCTTTTTTGGAAAAATATTTCTTATACTGCATCGGCAAAAAACACGTTGTAACATATTCTCCATTAGTAACTACATTTGTTATTTATACAAATTTCTAAAAACATAATTCAAATGTACTTACTGTCAGGCGAAGATTCCATATTTATATGTTGAAAGTGGATAAATATTAACTGCACTATGCACGTTTATAGAGACCGTAATTTTCGGAACGAAGCGAATTACAAATGCGATGCGCACTTATACATCAATTTAGTTGATAAAGACGCTACAGGGTCCATTAAACATACTCCATTGGATAATAGTCCCCAAAAGAAAACTTTTTTTTTCGGGATTTGGGATCAGTGTGTGTCGTATTATTATTCATTTACAACGCGGGTACACATTTTTTTAAAGTTATTCTTTTTTTTCTTTCTTATTTTATTTATTTTATTATATTTTTTTTCACGTTTTCTTCTTTTAATTACTGAAAGTGAATTTGTCTCTTACGAACTAAGGTTGTTTTTTTTTTCTACAATTATACTTAAAACACCTATAAAAATGGCATTCGTTTGATCTTCCTTTCCGCCTTATATTCTTTTTTTTTACCTTTTTTATTATTTAAATTTTATATTCTCTCTCTCTCTCTCTCTCTCTCTCTCTCTCTCTCTCACACTCTCACACTCTCCAACTCTTTTCTTGGACCTTGTTTCTAAACTTTCTTACAAACTTCTGATCTTGCTCCTTTATAGTAATTCTTAAACGAGAGCAAACCATAATACAATAATAGTTTACAATGATGCGCTTCGATGAATGTATATATATACATCAATCGTCTTNTCTCTCTCTCATTCTCACTCTCTCACTCTCTCTCTCTCTCACACTCTCACACTCTCCAACTCTTTTCTTGGACCTTGTTTCTAAACTTTCTTACAAACTTCTGATCTTGCTCCTTTATAGTAATTCTTAAACGAGAGCAAACCATAATACAATAATAGTTTACAATGATGCGCTTCGATGAATGTATATATATACATCAATCGTCTTCAAATTCAGTTATTATAATGCAAGAAAACTTTCATCTTTTTTTTATTGCCCTCTCCTTCATACTTATATATATGCCCATAATTTTGAAAGTGGTCTAACTAGGAGAGGCCGGACAATTCTCTAGATTTTGCTTAAAATTGCACGCAACTTATAGATCTTGATTAGTACTATATTATGACAAATTGGTAGCGTCCAACTCTCAATTGTTTTTAAAATATCAGCCGTTAAAGTTTAAATAAATAGTTGAAGACGTATATGTACCCGTGTGTTGCCTCACTCTACGTGTCTTTTAAAACTGTTTTATTTTATAATACGTGTAAAATTTTTTTTTATTTTACAAAACATGATCTAAAGTAAAAGAAAAACACATTTTTTATTATATGTTATATGTTATTTATTTATAATTAATAATTATATTACTTATACGTAATAAATAACTGTTTTTTCAATTTTTCGTAATGTTTGCAAAAAAAAAATTTGAAACGTTTTATAAAATAAATGCATCAATAAAATTATTTTACATTATATCTTTTATTAAAAAAATATAACATACTGTAAAAATATAGAAAAAAATTAAAGTAAGTATAACATACTTGGAAAAAAAATAAATAAATAAATAAAAAGAAAAAAAAAAATTATGACGCATCAGACTTGAACACGCAAAACCACATTTACGATTCTGCGTTTTTACCAGCTTGGCTACCAGTGGCTAATGTGGAATAAGGCAGCACACTGGTACATGTACGTCTTCAACTATTTATTTAAACTTTAATGGCCGATATTTTAAAAACAATTAAGAGTTGGCCGCTACCAATTTGTCATAATATAGTACTAATCAAGATCTATGCCTCTTCTAGTTAGACCACTTTCATAATTATGGGCACATATATAGATGCAATTTAATATTTTTATTTTATTTTATTTTAATTTTGACTGATTCGATCATAAAATAAAGAACCAAAAAGATTCCGATTTGGTAAAATTCAAATGAAACAGCATTAAAGAGTGCTACGTCTCGTTTACTTTTTTTTGACAACGATGATAATAATATTAATAATAAAAGGTTCAACGTTAGCTTCGCATGCATTTCTTTTCTCTTTTCTTTGTATCATATACAAATTCCTATACAAAATATGAGTGTGTGCATTCTTAGGTATTATCATTATTATTATTATAATGATTAGTAAAAAAAGGCCATGAGACATTGTCTTGCAGATCCGATAAGAAATTTTACCCCCACAGTACTACAAAAAACTGTTATTTAAACGGTCAAATCACAAGTCCGAATGATATTTGTTATTCACTGTTGATGATTCACAATAGAGTATTCCTCTTCAAGGAGAATAATGAATTGAAATGGAAACAATACATTTGTTAATCTTTTTTTGTTATATATATATATATGTGTGTGTGTGTGTGTGTGTGTGTATATAATTTTGTTAATTGTTGCATGCTACAAAGTGATGGTATCGTATTTTTTTTCGTTTTTCTCTTTGGATGTTATACAAGCATGCATCATATACAGCACGTAGAGACAAACCTTCCAACTCGTAGTATGGTTATTACTTTTTTTATTTATTTACTATTTTTTTGTTTAATAAAGATCGATGATTTTGAACATAATATTTGGATGAAATATTTTACAAAAGTTTAAAACTTTAATGATTGAATGAGTAATGGTGAATTGTAACAGAATAAAATACACGAGTTGGAATGTATCCAACGTAGAAATCTTATTTTTTGTAAAAGACAATTATCGTCTCGATGTCAGAAAAAAAGGTCAAGCCCTTTATCTTCGTCGATGTATTTTCGTCTGACACTACGATAATCTTTGGCTCTTACATAAAATACGATACTACTATATCGCCTACATGAAGATGATACAGTTACCGCGCGTAGAGAGAGACCTTGACAACTCAAATTAAAGAAAAAATATTTTTATTAAGAGGGGCAAAGAAAATAAAAAAATTAATCACAAGGTAATAGGAAGAAACAAGGGCAACAAAGAACTGAATTGTCGAGTTTCGTATTCGCTTAAATACAGAAAAACTATAATATGAAATATTATCATTAATCGTAGGTTCTTTTAGATCGCCGTCATCGTCCTGTTGTATAGCGTTGTAATTATTATTTTAATATTTATATATATATATAATTTTTTTTCATTTTGTTTTGTTCTTTTTAATCATATTTTGTTTGTTTGTTTGTTTGTTTATACAAGCCAATTTCATTCTAAATCGAATGAAGGAATCACTTATATACACTAATAAATCGTAACTCTTTTTAAGCCGTTTGTTAAAAGTATATTACACCTTTGCGATTCCAGAAAGGGAAAGTAGCAGCAAAGACGAATTATACTTTAAGAAGGAGATCGGTATATTATTCCTTTTTTTCGTTCTTACTTTTCTTATTAAAATCGTCAAATTTCAGCCACTTGGAGACGCGATAACAGGATTGTTATTCTGACATTCGATCAAACTCGAACGTGCTTTGATACGACGTTGCATTAATTTACTCTCGCTAGGCGGTGAGAGACCAAAAATTTGAAACGAATCTTTACCTATTATTCGATTCTTACCGATTATTTTAGATTCGTTTAAATCGATGCTGGAATTAATTGAGCCAGATTTTTGACGCGAACTATTGTCGAATTCACTGGAAGAATGTGTTGCGTGTTTGTTGCTGCTGTTCTCAGATAATTCACTGTTGGAATCGGACATGTGACCGTAAGGATGATTATCGTCATCCGTTGATGACGTAGACAGTCTCGGCTCCCTGTTTTCTGTCAACTCTTCCAAATTAATGGAAAAGTGTTGAAGTACAACACGATTCACAGCCATTGCCGACTCAGCAAATGCTGAGAGCTCTCGAGCAGAATTATTTCTTCTGTAATTAGATAATTGTACCTGTTAAAACTAACTTAAGTCGCTGTTTATTTATTTTATTTAACAACTTTTGAGTTGTTGGATTTTTTTAGATCGTCCTGTATTTGAACCAGAAAAATTGTCGTTATTTGTGAAATCTAAAAGTCAATCGAATATGGAACGCGTTAAAAAGAAAATAATGCACTGAATTCTTCTATAACATGATTATTAATTAATTCGGTGTACATATATTAAAAGGAGAATACGTTACCTAATGATATGAGGAGTGATAAGAGATTGTTCACTATTATCAACCGATGATGGACCAGGATTAATCCAGGGATGTTTGAGAATGCATTCTGCGCTGAGCCTTTGGTGAGCCTCCTTTACTAGCAAGCCTCTAATTAAATCCTTGGCGTCCTCGGATATATGTCTCCATTCTTTATCAGGAAATTCATACCTTCCTTCTTGAATACTGGTAAATAATAATTCCTGACAAGCCTGACAGTTTTCTCCTCTCTGCCAGCCGCAATCTGTACCACAGTTACCGTAGAATGGTGGATAGCCACATAATAAAATGTACATTATCACTCCAAGACTCCATAAGTCGCAACGTTTGTCGTAATAATTGGTTTCCCCGATAAAAGCCTCGACTACTTCCGGAGCCATGAATTCTGCGCTTCCAACCGGCGTTAATAATTGTGGCGTTGCTACTGGACTGGACAGCGAGTTGTTGAACTTTATACCAGAACCCAAGTCAAAATCACATACTTTAATGGGTATTAATTTGTCCGGATACACACACAAAATGTTTTCGGGTTTTAAATCCCTGTGTGCAATTCCTGAATAAAGAAAAAGAAAAAGAAAAAGAAAATATATTTATCGTATAAATAAATGACAAATCGATGAAACGTTGTTCATGCAAATTTAAAAATCTTACCCTTTTTGTGAAGGAAATTTAATGCACTGGCAATCTCCCTGACAATTTGACTTGCTTCTCTCTCACTGAAATGCACCCTTTCTTGAATCCTATTTAACAGTTGACCGCCATTGATTTTTTCAAAAACTAAGTAAAACTTTTCTTCGTCTTCGAAAAACTCAATCAACTGTATAATATTAGGATGCCCCTGGCAATGGTGGAATGTCTCGACTTCCTTGAAAACTCTAGCACGCGCATGTCCAGGAATCTTATCGATGATCTTTACGGCATATTCCAAATCTGTGTACAGGGAGGTACACGATTGTACCGAGGCATAGGCTCCTTCTCCAAGAACTTCTCCTGTCAATTTGTACAGATCTGAAACACGATTAAATACAAATTAAATAAACTCACTAATATATAAGAAGAGTAAAGAAAGGAAGAAAAAAAAAAAGGGCAAACAAATACACAAGAAATTCCTTAAATCTCTTTTTCATTCTAATTAAACACCATTGAAATAAACAATTTCTTTTTCTTATTCACCTACCTACTGATATTACCCAAGAGATCATTTCAACTCCAATCTACTACACCATTGTCTTAGCCAAAATTCTCTTTCTTTCTCTTTTAACAAATTGGTATCCGCACGTGTTTTGCGTATGAAAAGACCATTGAAATCGATCTAAACAAGCGGAAATAAAGTTTTGCATTGCAGCTGTTACCCTCGCAGGCAGGTGTCTAAGGTGAATCATATGAGATACAACTAATTGTTAGCATCGAATTATTAGATCTCGAGAAAATGTAGTAATAGTACATTGGTGGTAGTGGTGGTGGTGTACAAGAAGATAAGAGTTGGATATAGTACGATATGGCGAATCGGTGTGTGTCCTGCGTGTAGGAAGCCAATGTCAAGGTCAAAAGGGGTTGGCCGAGCGGTTCGTGAACAACGTACCATCGTACGTGGCAACGTCGCACGATCGTACACACGCGTATATACCATTCGTCTCTTCACTTCTCTAACGAGCTATACGGCCTGCCATTCTGCTGCCCGTAACCCCTCATCACTTCCCACCAAAGCTCTATAACTAAACCTGACAAAGCCTTCCCCCTCTTCTCTTTTACCACCCTCCAATTCCCCAACAACCCTTTTTCCCGTGACAACTCGTGCGCCGTTGTCGCATTGCTCTCTCTCTCTCTCTCAAACCATTTCTCATTCCTCGCCTTCTCCCTTACTCTTGAAAAGAAGACAGCCACACCTTTTGGTACAACACACGGCAGATTACACGAGAGCATCCGGCAACACCGTAGGCACCTAGCAACCAGAAGCCGATAATGTGCTTTCACGTTCTACGTAAATCGTCAAAACCAGTTACATACTTTTAATCTTCTTTCTCCTTTACCTCTCCCCTTCCTTCCATCGGGGGAAGTAAAAGGAATAATGACAAGAAGATGCGCTAGCAATGAAATCCAATCCAAGACAACAACTCTAAAATATATACATATACATATAATGCATATGGGGAGGGAGTGTCGATAGATGACCTTGAAATAAATAACCTAAATGCGTGATCAAAAACTATTAAAAAGTATGAACAAATGTTATTAATGTTATTTATATATATTTTTGTTTTCTCAACGATCTCATTTCTATATGTATACTTGAGTGACCCAAAGGGTTACGACGAATTTTTCTCTACTTCGGGCGATGGAGATTTCTAACTTATGGGATCGTAAATCGATCGGGGATGACGCAATATGACCTAACTTAGCAGAGGGGAAACTCGGTCAGTGTTCTCTCTCCCTCTCTCTCTCTCTCTCTCTCTCTCTCTCTCATCGAAAACCTAAATCTTCCAGCGAAATATAATTCGAGTAGAAGGTTGCTCTTACTTCATTTCTTTCGAGAAAATAATACGTGGGTAGGTCGAATATATTTTAACTTAAAATAAAAACAATTTTTTTTTCGGTCAAACTTATTTTTATTTTTCAACGAAGTATCGAAATTTTTTTAAATAAAACAGGCTCAAAACTTGTCAACCCATCCTCTTATTTCAAGTTCCAAAAAAGTTCGTGCCGGTTTAGAAATATATTTTTATTTAAATATTATTATTAAGCAAATTTTTATTCATATTAAATTATTGCCCTTGAATATTATTTTAAATCAACACGAACTTTCTAGACAACTTAATGATAGATAGTAATTATCATATATTAAAAGTATATAAGAGTAAAAAGAAAAATTACTTGCAATTAATTTTCAATCAAATCTAATCAATAGTTATCAAGTATAACTATGAACTGTTGTTAAGAACTCTAATATAGATTGAATTTACTTTTTCCACAACATTATATGTTTCTAATATATTTCTTTATTGTTTATCGTTTTATTTCAAAAAATCTTCAACAGCAAATACTATTTGTAATTTCACATATCTTCTTTTGTTCTGTTCCCGTAATAGACAAATGTTTGCAATTATATACAATCAAGAGAACAGTGACCTAAGCGTGTATGTAAATATATACTTATGTATGTGTGTGGAAATCGATTAGCAGTAACAACCGATCTATTATCGGTAAGTTCGTGTAAGTTTCTCGAACATTTCAAACTTGAGAAAGGTCATAGAATGGAAAGAAAGAAAAGCAAAAAAAAACAGCTAAGTCATTGAAATAGAATAGTTCTATTTTGTGATAACAAATATATGATAAAACATATCTTTTTTCGCATGAGTCATACCATTATAGCAAAATCGGAACGTTGTGTATTTAATGCAAACGTTATAACACAGCTTCGGGAATCTTTAAAATGTTCTACCCCTTTGCTTTGTTTTTCCTGTGATTTTTCCTGCATTTTCTATTATATTTTTGGATATTTTAAATATTTTTACATTTACCTTGAAAACAAGTAGAGACAAAGGACGATCCAGAACGTTTCTTCCTGCGTCTTTTACGTCTTGCCTCTTCCTGACGCGCTTGTACAGCGCTCATTGATTCTCCCGTCGTAGCGATATCTCTACAAGTTTCATCGCCTAAAACAATAATAAATCAAAATAATAGAAAAAAAAAAATTATCTACACGCGTTAGAAGTTATACTTCTTTGGCGTATGAAAAAAATTTCAAGTAATAAAAATGCTGTAATATAATATATAGATCATTGGATCTTTTACAATTTTTTTGTTTCTCAAGTGCAACATATATTTTGAGCCCAAAACCGACTAGATTGACTGGACTATTACTAATTTTGTGCAAAATGTCTGAAAACGAGCTACGAAGATATGCAAAGTTGAGAGTGTTTAATAAGCAGAGATTTGTCTAAAAAGACTTAAGAAAATCGATTAAGTCGATGAAAGGTGAAAAGAAAACTTCCACGTAACAATATTTTGTACATTTAATTGGTATATTTGATATTCCTGTTGGTACAATAAAAATTTCGGTTGATAGGAAATATATTTTTGTATGTTATTCGTGAACGTTGTCGTCGTCGTCGTCGTCGTCGTACAACGACCGGAGCTAGTGGCGGAACACGAGCCAGAGTTCAATGACTGGCACAGAAAGAATCTCTGTCATCACTCTTTTTCTCTTGTTCGGTTTTCTCATGAGATGTACATGTATGATATATCTAACACTGTGTTAACATTTTATCCTAATTGTAATGATACATTTTCTCTCTTTATGGAACGACGACAAATTATTACCATCTGATATCGAATGAAAGTCTCTACTTTATCTGGAGTCATCATTTATTACGTTATATAAGAAGAAAAATCAGAAAAAGCAAAAAAAATTGTCACAAGTTGAGTACCACTGGCGCAGGATAACGGCGAGCTCGCGCTCGGCTTCCTCGGTTTAAATCGTCCTAACGTCCACCCTATCCCCCACCGCGCTAGAGGGAATTACGTAATCGTGTAGAGCGATCGCTATACGTTCGAATACGATAATATCAAAGAAATTTGGATGAAAGGCATGGTGTTTACACTATTACTACTCATTCGACCAACATTTTTTACTAATCGTAGAACTTTTAGAAGGAAACAAATAACCCAAATTTTGAAATGAAGAACTTATTAAAAATTCGATTTTTTATAGATGAAAGCTATATCGAAACCAAAATATATCAATTTTATTAAATTCGTCCTTTCTCCGGTTTCCTTTGTTCGTTTTAAAATTATATTCCGTGATCAATCCGTGATTCACGCTCATTGTCCTTTAAAAACCTTACATGCAGATGATAATGATAGTAATCATAATAATAACAATAGGAGATTCGATCATTGTTCGGTGTCTTTAGGAAATATACTTATTGTTAACGATCCCAATATTTGATATCAAAAAAGATTTGTTGGTGGCAAAATAAAAAATCCTTCGAATACTAGAAAACAAATGAATTTACGTGTGTTTTAATAATAAGTTATAAAGTCAATTCGTATTGTCTCTGGTGTTACTTGTAGTGACGAAATCGAAAAAATCTTAAAACTGCTTGTGTTTACTCGCATGAGATAACATAAATGTATGATAATAATTTATGTTAATGTTGACCTCGTTAAATTTTGGCGACAAAATCCTAAAAAATATCCTTTAAATTGTATTATTTTTGGACTAGAAATTAAAATTCGTGTTAAAGCTTTGCGTCTCGCCAACTTTGTAGTAGAAATAAGATCGTAATGCCAACTTTATCAGTCTCGCGTGTTTATTGTACTTGCGAATATGAAAATTTCGCTATGTCATCGTTAATATTTGTAAAAGTAAGATAGGTGAAAAAAACAGTGAAATAGAAAAAAATAAGTAAGAGGACCAATCAGAGTTACTTTATTCGTCGTAGAAACGAAGCGCAAAAGCAACCCTTCGCGTCCTTTGAAATGGTTGCTTCCCTTTAATAGAAGCAAAAAGGAGAGGGAGAGCGAAAGCGGAACATGCGCGAGGGTCCTTTCTCCCTTTCTTCTTTGTTTGGGTTTGCCCTACCGACGCCCTACCGACGCCCTTCAGGATTTGCGTCGTTAAATTCGAACATACCGACTAACCCACTTCGTTACTCCAAAATAATCTTTCTATCATATAATGGCAAAAAAGATATGATGAAACGAGATATGCGCGTGTTATAATAGTGTGCGTAAATGCGTAAGTTTATGAGAGAGAGAGAGAGAGAGAGAAAGAAAACGATCTAAAAATAAATTCTTCAAATTTTGTATTGGCTATATACAATAATGTTTGGCTAAATATTGTATAGGTAGGACGAGTACCATACATACATATATATATATATATATATATATATATATATATTTAAATTAGTAGCGCAAAAGAGCCGCGTATTAGCCGAAAATCAATTACATCTATGAAACAAATATTAATTTTTATTAAAATGGGTATCAAAATTTGATTTCATTTGTGATAATGTCGTTAAATTTAATTATTTAAAAGAAGTTTATTTGAAATGTAAGTTAAATATTAATCAATTAGGTATTAGAATGTGAAAAAATTTTATTGGTCCTTTTGGTTTATGAATGGCTTAATTATTTAGTAATTTATCGATGGTAATAATATCTAGTTCAGATCGCTCAATTTCAAAATCAAATTTAAAATAATTTAGATCCATATATTATTTATACAATTTTTTACTCCGTTAAGTTAAAAGAGAGTAAAAATAAAATAAAAGATGATTGCTAGTTAAATTTATTCAATTCGTAGAGTTCGATTGAAGAAAATTCGAGAAGAATAAGTGCTATATGTGAAGGAAGAGACTAACTAACAACTGCAGTTTACAACCGGTACCGGCATCGAGAAAGTTCCTCTTCAAACGCTGACACACGTCCTCAATTCTTATTTTTTTGCCGGTATTTTTTTTCTCTCTCTCTCTCTCTCTCTCTCTCTCTCTCTCTCTCTCTGTCTCTCTCACTTTTATCGAAATCCATTAAATCATTTTGCTATTCCTCAATACGATATTTTTTCTGTACGTCATTTCGGCATGATGCAATTTCTTTGTCGAGGAAGATCAGAAGATGGTAAATAGTTACCAAAATTCGGAGAACCTGTCATTACATCATCCGAGGAAGATCCATCATGAATGTAAGAACAAAAGGACAAAAATATTAGAAAATTGAATGAAAATAGTACAAATAACTACCTGTAACGGTTTAGTGAATGAAAATGATTTTTGTATAAGATTTAAACTAAATGTACATACACGTTGGTAGTGTTTCTGCAGAAGAAATTCACATAAGTTGATTTTGGAATTCTTACCTTGACGATTCCCTTGAAAGCTGCTCCTGCGTTCTTCAACAATTCTCTCCACCATTTTCGCTCACGTACGTGTAGTACTTTCGTTCAGCGTAAGAAAAATTCAATTTCTCACTTTTTTTCCTCTTTTTCTTTTTTCTTTCTACTACTTTTACTTCTTCTGCCCCTCTTTCTGTTTTTTGGCGATTTCACACCAGTATTAATAATCGTAAAAAAGAGTCAGTCGTATATACAAAAAACGCCTATCTGCTAAGATACTGATATAATCTTTCTATTTTCTCCCTATGACGATTCTTTAAATGAAATGTGTGAAAAGCTCTTCTTCTTTTTCTTCGTGCGTGTTAACGCGCGACGTCTTACGATACCTATGATCTTTTCCCACTTGTCTTCATCAAAGAAGGATACGCCGTCAGAATTAACAGATCGAGTTGTATATCAGTGTAGATATCACAGATATAAATAAATATATAAAGCCTATATAAATCCTTCGCTTAGATTCGACGCGCGAGCAATTTATATACCATCAACAGATGTTACGCTGTCGCTGTTGATAAATCTTGTATATTCGAAATCCTTTGAATAAATACTATCACAGACTTTGACACTGAACTCGCTCTTCTTCTCTATCTCTTAAAATTTCTCTTCTATCTTCCTCTTAACACCTTTATATCTTTCTCTGGCCTTTCTCTGGCCTTTCTCTAAATCAAATGATCAACGACTAAGCAAGCTTCTTGCTCTTCAGTTTTCCAATGTTGACGACAAGAAGATTACCTTATAAAGTATAACCCCCTTTTCGTCGAAAACTCTTGTAAAACCAAAACGCTCTATTTTCTCCTGCTGCTGCTGCTGCTACTGCTGCTGCTGCTACTGCTACACCCCTTGACCAACCCTCAGAAGGTTTTTAATCGGATGTAATGAGGCTTTCCACACGTGAAAATTCCGCGATGATAATTGCTCCGTCGTCGCTATCACAAAGCCTCTCGCACGTAGCGGTAATAGGGCTCGGAAGCGCATTAAAAATCCTTCGGCTAACACATCTGGTCTTCTCATTCACCGTCCCTCACTGCTCGGCAGTTGGTTTCCGACTGAGTTTGACAAGATGGCTGCAGCGCTTACTAACACCCCGCGCGCTTCCTCCCTCTCTGGCTGACCATCAGCCGTTACTCCCACCATTAGGAAAGGCGAATCAGGAGACCTCGTCGACGCCCGCTCCGAATACTTATCCCACTCTACACTGCTACACTACTACCAATCCGAACATGCAGTCACATAGGTAACGTGGCTCTCAGCCGTCGGCTGCCATTCTTCCTTCCTTCCTTCCTTCCTTATCTTCTTAGCGCCGTATTAAACCACAATATTGTACGGACATGATGCAAGAGACTCTCTTCGTTACTACCACCACGTGTTTATTTCACTCCTACTCGATCGTTATCATCTCTTATTCGTGTGACTCATCCCTGAAATAATAAATGGCAAACCTTTTCTCCTTTATTTTTGCACCATCACCTACAATGACCCCTCCCTTCCTCTCTCTCTCTCTCTCTCTCTCTTTCTCTTTTCTCTGGCGATTATGTATCTATTTAATACTCTCATTGTTTCTCACATAACATATATCTAACATCGATAATAAACATTTCTTCCTTGCTTCGCTTCTTACGCAAGTGATACGCATCTAGATCAGGGATGCGCCACCAGTTGAGTACCACTGACCTTCTCGAACATTCGAAACCCACACATTTACTCGGGCATCGTTTATATACGCTGTTCAGCCTACGTGCTACCAACCACGATTGAGCTGAACGATTCTAACGTGGCGACTCACGGAAAATTTGCTTAAAATTCTACTTATATCATTTTCTCTCCCTCTCTCTCTCTCTCTCTCTCTCTCTCTCTATATATATATATATATACCTAGGTAGGTAAATCACAAATACCTATATACATAATATATAAATAAATATAAATCTTAAATATATACATATATATATATATATATATATCGTGTTTTTGTGCATGTAAAAAATATTGTAAAAGTAAATGAAGGATAAACAGCACATTTTTACTGTGGCGTGTCTTCGCAGAAAAATATTATTGGTTCTAAAACATTGTAGTCTCGTGAGGGAACAACGCGTACACGTAGGAATGGATGCGCGCGCATTCTGGCCGAACGCCACGTATAACATCGTGCGACGCAGAAATGAGAGAGATAGAACGGGTATAAAACGAAGAAAGAAATAGCATGTGTGTTGTGTGTAAGGTGATCGCGTGAGGTACGAGAAGAGGGGAAAGAAAGAGATATGGATATGCACACCTAACGAATGAGTAGCGAGCGAGAAGAGTTAGTATAGGAGAGGAAGAGGAAGGGGAAGGGAAATGTTTTATAGGACAATTATAAAGTCCTTCTGTAGTTCCTATTTTAATTACTAATCATACATAATGAATAATATGAGTGATTTCATTTAGAAAAAGAAATTATAGAAGGTTGAAATGATTTATTTAGAAATAAAGTTTTAGATGATATTATGAAACAGAGAAGAGATAATATAAAGAGCAAGATAGTATCTTTGGAGCAACCTGAGACTGTTTGTACATAATACATATAAACATATAAGTAAACGTGTTTAGGTGGGAAAGGAAAAGGTGAGGCAAAAGAGTCAAACGAATAGTTTAATTTTGTATATTCGTACATACAACTTATTAGACGAGGAGAAGGAGGAACGTGCACACGCAAGCGCACCATCACCTACATCTTGGATTATTACATATGCGCGTCTACATATAGTTTATACTACTCGCACTGTTACCACCGTGCAAATAACACAACACACCGAGAAAGATTGTGAAAGATTTGTCCTCGTCGTCGTCATCGAGTTTTAGTCTGGATGTAGATACAATAACGTCGAATCGTCGTGACCAGTGCGGTCAACGTCGTTCAAGTCCATCCTTATCGTAAGCAAAAGATACCTGATAGTATCTTTTGCTTATTCGACGTATATAAACGTTAATGGCCGAAATTAGAACTTTGATAATTGCAGATATTTCTCTTCTTTTTTTTCTTTTTATATTTCTTTATTATTTTTGCATGTATTAGTATCTCTTATTTTATGAACTTGTAAGAACGACTCAAGTAATCTTCTTAGCAAGCAGAGTCATGTTTCGACATACATAACATGCATATACATATTTAATAATTATTTCTATTATCAACAACCACGTCTATTGCGTAGATTATTATCGGTCCTTTTTATTTTCTTTCTTTTTATTTATTCGTTGCTTAAGATAAATACACAATACGAGTTCATACCAGAAATTCACATTTATCGTCTTGTAATATTGGCCATAAATATATTACATTATTTTGACTTGCGTAAAATAAAATATTGTATTGTCAAACGAATAGTACGATACGTATAAATTTGGACGGAATATGTACGTATTACGTTTATGGAATTTCATATAGGGGATATTTAAAAATTCATCTGTATGATTTATAGGTAAAAATTTGTTGTCGTTGTTACTGCATACTCATACTTACTACATCAAATAATTTATGCATTTACGTATCTATCAGACATTTTCTATATACGTGAACTCGAATGATGTGCGTGAACATATTTATGCACGTGTGTATATATTATGTATAATTTCATTACTGATTATTCATCATAGGTCGATGCGAAACGATCTACGATCTCACTAGAAATATATCAACATAAGACTTGCTAAGTATTTCTAATCGAAAATAAAATATTATGTCAATTTTATCTATCTCTTTTGGATTTTTTCTTTTCTATTGAATTCGATATGTAAAACCACATAGTGTAATCGGAAAACAAAATTGCCTATATTGTTCCAGTATGTTTTCTTTAACAGAAGAATATATATATTATATATATAGTGCAATTTGAAATCGTGCATTATAATTATTTATATTTGTAAAATAAACTCTAAAGTGAATTTTGCCTAATGTTTTAATTTAATCAACTGTCACAATTAATGGTACATATATATAATATGCATATATCAAATAAATACATTAACAAATAGTCTGTTAGGAATACTTATAATAAAAAAATAAAAGAAAAAGAAGAAATGATGCCAGATTTCTTGTTTTAATAGAAAATTGAAAGAACGTCACTGAGATGTCCCTAATAACAACTTCGAACCGGTTTCCCGTCTACGGTAGGAGTCGTCAGCCGAGATACAGGCCCACCTACGAGAAACCACGAAAGTATCTTTCTTTCTTTTTTAGTTTATTCCAGATGAAAAAAAAATCTTTAAAAGGAGAAGCAAGGAAGAACTCGTTTGAAATGATATTCGATAACGATCATGAAAAGGGATCGCAAAATTGTACGAAGCTAACTTGTATTTCAGTAGGTATATATACATACCTATACATATGTTATACCTACTTACATATATGTATTTATACATAATCTTATTTTGTCGAAGTTTATCATGATCCGGTAGCAAAAGCAAGCCGCGATAAGGCAACTACGAGGTCGACGGAGTCGGTCAATCAGCAGATTGTAACGAGAGTCGTTAACGTTAAAACGGGGCAAGCTGCGCAAATTCAACATTACGTTGCCGACGACATAACGAAACGAAGCTTTTAACATTTCATCAGAATTTTTGTCCTCCTTAATCTTAAACCTTTTAAAGATTCTCTTTTAAGCGTGTATTTTTCATGTTAATCTCTTGGCAACTTATTAACAATTTTTTATATAAACCATTTTATTACAATTCCAATATTGACATTTAAATAAGAACGCGGGGATCTATAAATCCTAAATGAGTAAATGAGCAAAACCGTGGCACGTAAACCTATACTTTTATTGTTAACGTTCCGTTATTAGTAAAAAAAGTTAGATCAAAGTACAGTATACATTTATAACAGTAAATTAATGATTTATCGGTTTTATGAATAATAATTAGAACGATTATAGTCGTCATTCGTTTATCGCATTGTCATATCTTGGGGTACAGAAATATTGGAAAATGTAGAAAATGTAGAAAATGTAGAAAATTTTGTATAAGTAGTTTATATTATCGTAAAATTGATTCCATCACTGTTATAGATATTTAGGAAAAGAATCTCGATAGAAAAGAACTGTCGATATAGTTGACTCTTTTTCTTTATTAATTCTCTTTGTTGTTGTTTTTTTTTTTTTTTTTTATATAAATACATACTCGTTTATTAAACGCTTAGACGGAAAGAGAATATTTGCTATAAAAAGAAGAAAGGCATACCAAGCCGGTCGATTTTACGCTCGTACGAGCTCGTTACGTGATCATGAACCAAAAATATACATAAGGAGAAGAACCTGAAGAAACAGCACCATGTGCAAGCTCACGAATATACCAGATATAAACGAGATAATGTAATTCTTATAAGTAGCTAATATTATTGTTAATAACTCTTTATAATTACCAAGTAGGAAAAGTTAAATCGATAAATTTGTTGGTAAATATATGCTTGCATACAATTTTACATATGTGTAAATAGAACTTTTGAAATACATTTGTTAACAGTGTTAACTGGGGAGTGCTCTCGCGTTTCAACAAATTTACATGTCCTCTGTTAATTTTCTAACTAACAATAAGATGTATTGTGATATTACATCATATTTTGTGAATAATCACTAATCAGTTACTACATATTTTTTTTACCATAATTAAAATCTGTATCATTATTTTTCCAAAATTTGTTTTTCTCAACGAAAATTTTTCTAATTGCATTCTTTCGAATCCAAAGTGAAATGTTTCAATTATAAGAAACACAATAGTATATGACTCATTTATCTTCATTCCTAGTAATAAACTTTCTAATATATGATTCATAGATCTATTCTTATTGTATGTGGTATTTTAAATTGATCTTGTCTATAAGAAAAGTGTTTCTGTATAAAATTTGTTGAGTTCTCAAATGTCCTAAAATATCGGTATTTCCGGTACTTAAACAAATCGATACTATTCGTAATACTTCAATAGATTTGGATCATTTTTGATATCACTTAAACTGTAAAATTAATTCTGTAAATTATATTTTTGAAAAATTTCGGAAATTTACTTTGAACCGGCTTTTCATTGCAGACCTTTGCATAATTCTAATTTTAAATCATATCGAAAGTAACTAATACGCAACGAAACCTAAGATCAAATTCTACACAATATTTAACAAATAAATACAAATTTTGAAAATCTGCAAGAAATAATAGTAAAATCCAAATGATTCTTGAAAACTTGTCATGAAAAATAAAGTGATTACACATTAGTAATTTTATTTTTTTGAAACAAATTTCTTAAATGTCCCATTTTTTGGTATCATATTATCAATTCGCTATTTTTTTTCCTTAATTATTAAATTAGGAAAAATCATTAATTTGGTCACATTTTAACGCAAGTTTCATTAAAAATGAATCTCTTTACGTTTGATAAACTTTGAGAAACAAGTTTTCCTTATTAAATTCATCGCGTATTAACTTATGTTATATATTAATTGATTTACAATTAGAATCTTGATATAAAAAGAACTGAAATGTTTTAAACGTGTCAATTTACTTTTATAACATGCGATGTAGTATCGAGATAAAAGAAAACAATAGTAGAACAAGAAGTAAACATTGTGAAAAAATGAAAAGATAAACAAGTTAAAGTATTTATTGGATATTCAAAAGAGTATTAGCCTTGTATAGCTTTTAACTCGACGAAAACATAGTTTCATCGGAGTTCCAAACGTTTCATTTGACACAAGCAAAAATACAAAATAATACGTATGTGTGTATATTTATGAGAATTTACAAAAGCAGGTTTACGATAAACTAGTTTTTTACCAGACAAGATATTAAACGAGATATCTGCATTTAGATATTTATCAGCATTTAGATATATTCAATAATAACTTACTTGCTGATAAAGAGATCTCGAAATCGTCCTTTCTCGATCCTTTCGAGCCGCCATTTTGCTGTATTTCTATTGAGACGTTTATGCTCCCCTAAAAATAAAAATAAAATTTTCATAAACGTTTATATAATCTTTTCCCCCACCCCGATTTTCTTTCTCATTCTTTTCCTCAGGTGTCGTATGAAATGTTAGCATGTAATATGTTAACACATTATCAATGATTCATAGGTAACATAAATGGATTACTTACTAGTGGATAGAAAAAAAAATATATTAATTTATGTATTTTACGGCAAAGGAGTAAAAAGAAATATAAGAATGACACAAGTGTTAGAGCCAATATTTTTACGGAAGTATGTATAATCGATCCGTCAAAAGAAAAAGAGAAAAAGAGAAAAAGAGAAAAAGAAAGAAATGTTAGAAAATATAAAAGACGCGAATTCGTTACTATACGACCGAACGTGGCACGTGGATCTTGGCACGTTCAAGGTCGAACTCGAATGACGCTTTAAATTTCGGTATATCTCTGATTGTGGGATCAGAAAAAAATACATCGTAGAAGGAGAGAGAGGGAGAGAGAGAGAGGTAAAACGAGGCGTAGGGGCAATCATCACGAAGGTCACACGCGTGGCCATAGGGATTCTTCTTACAACTACTTGAGGAGAAATACTTATCGCTACACGCGTCTTTTCTTTTTTTTCACGATATAAAACGTTATTCCGGTTATATATATGGACAAATTTATTTTCATTTCTTATTTTTTAATCAATAGTTTTATTAATTAATCGTGAAAATTTTTTACAATTATATAATCATTCATTGAGAATTTATTAAATTATCATATTCGAATTTTTGTTAGGAAGTAAAAAATAAAATTAATAATGAAACTATTTTTAAATATTTATTCTTTCCTTTTTTATCTAATTCTTTTTTCTTCTACGATATGTGTAAATTGGCGACGTTCAATTGATATCAAGTACAAATTTCCATTTTACTCAATCAGTCGAAAGAGAGTTTATATACGGGACATATATAGAGAAATCTGGTAAATTACAGATAGACTTATATATAATCTATTTTAAATACACATCGATGCTACAGAAATAGATAATAAATCATTTGCATTTGAAGTAAGAGTATCTATCTATTGATCTATAGATTTGTCTCTTTGTTAATAACTAAACGATGATGATGATGATGATATTGAAAAAGTTCAACACAAATTTGGAGGACTTGCTGTCAAACATAATAGTTAACCTATGGTGTCTTGTAAATCGTCATAACTATGATGATAGTCTCAGGTATATGAACATCTCTGCGTTAAATAAGAGGAGGGTAATATCTGACATATTGTTTGTGTGTTAAATTGATAGAGGTTTTATTAATTGTTCAGACATCACTGTAATCTCTTCTCTCTTAATGTTACATCAAGGAATCTTCGGAATCATGCCTTTCTACTGCTCGAATATATCGAACAACATCACATCTCGTGTAGCTATTTCAGCAGCTTAAACAGAATGTTTATTAATGTAAATTCTTATCATCTGAATATCGAGATATTCAATCAATCTCTGTCATCTATGAAATTCTGTTTTAGTCGTCTGTTATAATCATTAATTTATGTTCTTTACACCCAAATCCGTTTACCTATCAACGTATTAATGGATTTATCCCGTAAAATAAATAAATAAATGATGTAAATGTTTATTGACATTACTCTCGTTTTATTTCCTCGAGGATATATTTAGTTTCCATAATAAACAATGAGAATCATACGATAGAATCAAACAGAATTAATCTTTCTTTAATACGAGTTAGATAACTCGTATTTTTAAAACATGAAGAACCTAAGATGTTTTACAAAAAAAAATTAAATGTACAAAATTTAGCTCACTCCTTCGACGAATTCAAAAATGAAAGGTCATTGACCTCAGCAAGTTCTCTTTCTCTCTTTCATAGTTCCAGAGAGTATATGTGCACGCACGCACGCACACACACACACACACACACACACACACACTTTCTTGATATTATTTTCGGACTACGTTCCTAGTATAATTTGTAAATGTGGAAGAGCAGATTCTATTAGGAGAAAATAGTGTTTCCCCTTATCTCAAGACCTTCTTGAAAATAGATCAAACTGTTTTTTCCACGATTACTATTTTCATTAAAAATAATCGTAAGATATTACATACACACATATATATATATATATTTTTAAAAAATAATTATCAAAATAAACTTTTGTGTCTTAAAGCACTCATGTATGCGAGTTTAATGGACCGTACAATTGAACGAGGAGTAAGGAGAACATGGTGGGGGTAGATTTATTTCATCCGAAGTTATGGAGAATAATAATAGATCGATTGGAAAGGCGTCGATTAAAATCGTATTTGCTAAATATTATACGATTCTAGTATAAGCATATAAGTAATAATAAATGTACATACTATGATTTTATTTGTTCTAATTGCCAGACAAATTAAATCGATTAACATTCTTTACTAAAGAAACAAGTTATAAATCGATTAAGGTTGTCAATTTTTAATTAATTCTCCTCGTAGGACACTGACATAATATCCACCGAATTTTGTAAGAATCTTTGTGTACACAAGTTTGTGTCAGAAGAGGAAAAAAAATGGGTACTCCAAAAAAGAAGCAATGAACTTGATTGACCCAAAAGAGAAAGAAAGAAAGAAAGAAAGAGATAAATACAGAGATAGAAGAGAGGCGTCTTCAAATACTTCACGTTCTCCACGCTGTTATTTCTTCCTATTATTATTATTTGTCTAGTTGTTTTTCTAATTGTATGTTACCGACATATGCCGTTTGTTTCGACCTCTTCGGATCTTCCTGAACTTTCCATTTTACAAGTTAGATACTTTAGGTATATTCTACAGTCCCTATTTTCCTAACTCAAATTTTCATGAAATTTCTTAACTTTATATTCGCAAAATGATAATATATTATTATTCTTTCTGATCCATTATCGGTTTACTCAAAAATGTTAATTAAACGCAGCTTACCCTGGATACTAAAAATTTAATTATTAAAAATAAAGAAGTAAATTTCTTTCAATTTAATATTAATTAATTACAATCTTAGATTGGCATTTATTTTAATTTATGGAAAAAAACAAATGTACTCGTAAGTCAACGGATTTTCATAGTCACCAATACAATTCTAACAGTGTTTTTAGATTTTTTTTTATTTTAATTTGTTATTGCATATATCATTAGAATAATTTAATCGCAAGTGCATCGCAAGATAGCGCAAGATAGCGCAAGATAGAGTTTTGTTGCTTGAAGTAGAAAACCTTGACTTTATTGCCCTGCTAGGCCAACAACGTGCCAACATCTCCTTTCCCTTTTTACTTCTCGCTTCGTTGCTCCGTTAATCAGTTGGTATCTATACGCGAACGCGTACGCACACACAAAGATAAATATATATTCAAAAAGATATATAACTATTTTTATTATGTTCTTTGATATATACATACTTAGAAATAATATAGCGAAAAGAACTCTTAAAGGTAGTCAAATAGAAGTACTCAAATTTTTATTATTTTTTTTCCTTAATTAAAAATTAACCTCGAAAATATAATCGTCCGACCATGAATTTCTAATATCGATTCTATCGAAAATAAATAAATATTACTTTCTATCGCCATATGCCGTGTGTTAAAACGATATTAGAAAATAGTTAGGTATCGATGAAAGTCGTCAACGTGATTGCTTTTGATACATCCGTCCAACAATACTACGAACGATTCATTTTCATTTTCTTTCTTTCTTTTCGTATTTGATATATTAACATATACCTATCATACTCGATTATTACAAAAGATAATAACTCTTTTAGATATGGAGAAAATCTGGGGATGTCTTAGCCGATATTTATTTTTTCCCTCGCGTGTTTATAAACTAATTGTAAGTATTGCTTTTTATCGAGAGAGCACGCGCCTACATCAACGAGATAGAAACAAAAGAGAGACATAAAAAATAAACGAGAAAAAAAAGAATTATTAAACATCGAAGAATGTCCTATGTATATACTACATAATGAATTCAAAGTTAGTTTTAAATCAATGGATTGCGTAACGCGAGTCGCCATCCAAAGCAGTAGAATCCGTTTACTCATAAAGCGACAGCAAATATTTTTCTCCGAAGAACATATATATATATAGAAAGAGAGAGAGAGAGAGAGAGAGAGAGAGAGAGATAAGATTAGAAAAACACGTAAGAATCGTAACATTGATTCAATCTCTGTTAAACGTTTCTCTTTTATATATTAATCCATATATTCTTAAGTACATACGCATGTGTGTGTACACATGTACGTGTACCATATTACACATTATACACAGATTTAAAAATGCATTCACACGTATGTAAATATATAAATAAATTAAACAAACAATGTAAAATTTTATCGTTGCGTGCTATCCGACGATAACCGACCACATTATGAATTTTAACACGACTTTCCTCCTCCTCCTCCTTCTCTTCATCTTTATGTTCATCTTCATCTTAATTCATACCCTCTTCATAGTCTTCTTCGTCTCGTTTTTTTTTGCGGTCATAGCGGATAATGTCTCGCAGAGCATGATCCTTCGATCGATACTTATTGTTAGTTATGCGATTAGCGAGTAAAATGATTTTTCTCTAACGAAAGTCAAGAATTGATATCTTATATCAATGCTTTTTAATTTGTTTCATTTTTGTGTTTTCTTTTTCTTTTTTCTTTTTTCATAGTTAATATTTGCACGTTAAAACGATGTCATAACATTTACGTAAAAGTTCGTTAGCATTCGGACTCGATAAAACTAGGGAAAACATAAATTCATAAGTGAATTAGGTGAAAAAGAGTGAGGAGTTAAGGGAGGACGGAGGCGACAGCGGCATATGCAAAGTATGTAGGCGTTTTAAACAAATATCGGCGTGACTCAAGCATAGTAAAGGAAAACATATTTGTTGCACGGTAACGTCGCGATATATCGAGTCGTGTTTTAACAGGTACGTTTACTTTTATCGCCTCTCTCGTAAGATCCATGAGTCATCTTAAGTCACGCGAGACATACTCGTATCATCAACCTTTGTATTTTCTCTCCTTCTCCTTCTCTCTTTTTTTCTTTTTTTTCTTTTTCTCGAGAAGCTTTTTGAAAAATGTTAGAAGAAGAAAAGATAAACGAGAGATGAAATTAAAAAATGAATTTTAATCAAACAATAGAGAATATTTTATAAGAACTTACAATTACATAAATATTGGCAGGCATTTGTCATTTTGTTATTTTGTCATCTATGTGTAGTATATTCTTTCTTCCTTTTTCTTTTCCCTCAAATACGATCAATGCAAGTATGTCAATTCTTATAATTAGTACAATATACAATAATCTTTTTTACGCGGATGAATTTGTTATTATTTCTTTTTTCTTTCTTGTTTTATAATTAAACACAACCATAAACGAGAAAGTGTTATGAGTACGGTTTTTTGTAGCAATAGAGGTCCTAGCTCGAGCGAGTATTTATAACGATACTTTAAACGGGAATCGTGCCAAGAGTATAACGGCGATTTATATCCGCCATCTTTAGCAACAAGGGAGAGAGAAATCACGACTGTCTGCTTTTGTTTCCTTGTCCAATCGTACGATGACATTATGCATAAATATACGTACACGTATATAAGCATTCTTTCTACGTACGTGTACGTGCATGTGTCAAACTATAAAATTTATCGAAAACATTTTTATATTCTTTCATTCGATTGATTTATTTCTCTTCCAACAAAATTCTCTCGAAAATCTACTAATAATATTAATAATAATAAAGAAAGGAAGAAAAAGAGATAGAGATAGATAGAGAGAGAGAGAGAGAGAGAGAAAGAGAGAGACGCACGATCAAAAGCCGTGCCAATTTTACAAATAATTCTGACGTTATTAACGCAAATAGTGTTTTCGTCCGTCTACTTTGTTTCGTACGTGCATATATTGCATATGCATAGACATTTTCATTCGTATCTGTTTTACAAATTGTATGTTTTTTTTTATTCTTTTTTTCACCTTGCCTTTGCATTTATAACACTTCCGTTCTGAGACGGTTAAGAAGTAAAGAAATACTACGAAGCGTAGTATCCAAAATTCGATAATTAAACCGTTAGAAGCACACATCGGTGATATTTTCAATATGATTTGCATTGCTAAATCGTTGACAAGGCACACACCTTTTTAGTCACATCATCCTGTTTGTTTATCGACACGCGTAATGTAAACAACCAAATATACGCATATACTTCATTAAGCTAATATTTTTGATTAGCCTCTTTCTATTCTTTTTCACATGTGTCAATTTTGTAGAATAAAATTAACTACTATGATAATAATATATTAATAATTATAATAAAAATAATAATAATTATTATGATGAAGATGATGATGATGATGATGATGATGATGATGATGACGACAACGACGATGATAATCTCGATATTATAATTTTATTTTGTTCACTTTTACGAAAGATTATATAAGATTTAGACAAACAATATCAACAAAATTTCTTCCAGAATACATCGATCATCTTCTATAGAAATTGATCGAAAAAAATCATTTATTGTGTTTTCGAATAACATGAATATTAAAAGACAGATGAGAGATGTTAATACTTATAATTAGTATTACTTGCGTATTTACCAAGTACGAACATATGTAACTATTACATACTTACATATACAATGTGCTAACTGGCACATGCGTCTTTGCACTAAATAGTATCACGAAGCGACGATGAAATATAGGAGAAAAGAAAGAAAGAGAGAGAGAGAGAAAGAACGATTAAATAATTAAAAGTAAAGACAAGTTATATAACAACTCGATACCCAAATCAAATTAAGAATGTTAAATCTTTGAGGAAGGACAAATAAAGTTCAGAAAAATACGAAGACCGATGCACTCCTCTTGATAATCCTCATAAGTAAATTCAAGGTCATGACGTAATAGAAACTACATTAAAGAGTTTCGAATCCAACAACTTATAATTCGCATAATCTATTTAAACCGGAAGCAAACAGACAGTTCTCCACCCTCTTCTGTATCGTATTTACTTGGAAAGTTCCTCATTTTCGTAATTTCTTTATATCGTCAAGAACTTCAGGGCAGCATTACATCAAAACGATTCTGCGGTTTATTTTATTATTTTTACAAACGAAGAATTGTTACTAGTGTATTTGTGTAGATGGTAAAGTAAATATGTTGAGACATGTTCAGTATCAGTAACTAACGTTAATGTATTAGAGAAACTTTATTTGAATATAAATATTATTCTTATGTTTTAATACGAAATCCAGCTGTATTTTAAAAAACGAGTAATTTTAGAGAAAGATATCTACATAGGTATCTCTATTTAAAAAAATTTACTTTGTACATACGAGTATAATATGTCTATACGTGGTATATCTTATTTGATTTTAAAAAGATAATCATTTCTTATTATAATGAGTAATTATCATTTTGAGTTTGACTTCGATTCATTAATCAGTCATTCGTTGCAATTATCCATATAAACTTTGGTTCGTTTAATAAATCAAAATGGCTCGTGCGTAGGATAAAATAAAAACCGGAAAAGTATTTACGAGCAACAAAGCTTATAAATGAGGAAGTGTTAAGATGTAAGTACTAGCGATATATTTATCTACATATTTCACCATTAAAATTGCTGACTCGTCATTAAACGACTTCTCTTCCGTCCAAATAAATCTACTTACTTACATATGCTTATAATTATCGATATATCGAGTAGATTTAACCAGAAAAGTTATTGGCCCAATGATAAATGTAAGATGAAACGATCTGGGTGGGGTTGACTATACTTATTTTTAAAAATATACATATATCATACGAAAAAGAAGAGAACTTGTAACAATATTTATGCAAATCTCACGTTAATTCTATGTTAATAATATTTCTCTCTCTCTCTCTCTCTCTCTCTCTCTCTCTCTCTATGGATAAGAGTTTGCATATCTTTTTCACACCGGATAAAAAAAATATCAAAATAAGGCATATCAAAATATTATGGTGAAAAAGATCTTAGCAAAATGAAATAAATCAGTCGGCTTACATAACTGCGTATTTCTTGCTACAATATATTCGGCAAAAGAAGGTAAAAAAGAGACTAACATAAATGAACTAGGGTGGATGTGTGAGCGTGTGTGTTGAGAGAGAGAGAGAGAGAAGAAAGAGAAAACTTGTTTACATCGGGACCGGCACACGTTCCTGCGTGCCTCATTCTACACGTTCATTGGTTAAGAAGATGAGAGAAAGGAGAAGCAAGAAGGCGACGTTGTTTGGTCAACGTTCCTGTTCTTCAAAGTTTCTCACAATTCATATAGAAAAAAAAAAATTCATTACAAAGGATAGGGGAAAACGTGTCTCTGAATTTTCTTCGATCTTCAAGATAATTACACATATATTACTCTAGGGAGATAATATTACAACGATTTCAGATAGTAAGAAAGGGTCTTAAAAAAGTAACCCAAGCGTGACCATCTCATTCTTTCTTTCTTATTTATTCTTATAATAAAATCTAAGATGTAGAAATTAATTACCATAAATAAGTACTAAATTTTTGTTTTTAAAAGGCACCGAGAGAGAAAGAAAGAGAGAGACGTGTGTGTGTATATATTATATATGCATTCCTGCATTTACATTAAGAACTCGTTAAAAGTTATCGACCTTGTACCACTGTGAAGTAATTTTACTATTAAATGAAACTCTTCTTTCTCTCTCTCTCTCTCTCTCTCTCTCTTTCTCGCGCGCGCGTTTTCACGGAATTCAAAATATTTAGTTGCCAATTGACAATTTTCACGACCTTAGACAACTTAAAAGAACTGTTTCTTCCGATCTTGTGTTACAATGATCAAACAAATGTTTTGACTACTAACGTTGACGCGCAATCATATTTATATTTAACCAATAGGAAATGAGAGAGAGAGAGAGAGAGCGCGCGCGAAAAGGATAAGTATAAACGTAAACATGTTCCAATTGGACAGGAGAATAATTTAAGAATAAGGGAAGGTTTATTCGACAAAAATAAATATCTCTAATGCGTGCTTTTTCTTATTCGTATTATTCGTAGAATAATAATAGTAATAATAGACGTGTTCACTCTTTCAGTGAGAGGCAAGCATAATCTCTTCCGTGTTATACTTATGAAATGTACTCGGTCTCTTTATTGACTCGATGCTCGTTTTGTTCTCCAGGGATTTCTTCAAATATAACTTACGCTTCATAAATATATATTACACACACGTGTACACATATGTCCTAATATTCACCAAAAAAAAATTCCAAATTCATTTACGCGTATTTCTATTTTATTAAACAAAAATGAAATTTAATTTCTTGGAAAATCTCTTTAGTTTCTTCGATATTCTCTAAAAACTGTTTCTTCGTCTAGGAAATCGTCATTTAAAAAAAAAAAAGAAAAAAAGAGAAGAATACAACTATAGTTGTAACAGAATTGAAAGCATTTTGGAAGGTGGCGTACGTGCAAGCTCGGCTTGCTATCGAGTATAATACAGCCCTGACCCACTTTCGTGTCTTCGAACGGTTCGTGTATTCCGTTCGCTTCAAATCTTCGATTTACCTCGAACCCTTTCATTCCACGCACGTGGATGCGCGTATTTTATTCGAGTAGTGAACGTATAGATGAACCGAGGAAGTAACCTTCATTTCTCTCTCTCTCTCTTTCTCTTTCATATCAAATGACCTTCTATAAGGAAATACTTCATTTTTGTCTTTTCAAAAATCAATGAAACAAAATGATAAATTTTGCATGTAATCGTGGATGTATCGAACGTATGTAAAATAATAGTTATACCAATTTAATCCAATCTTTCGTTCTTACTCTAACTTCCTTTTGTCTTCGTTTAAATTCTAAAATGGAGATTCTCTTTATTTCTTTTCAAACAAATAATATAGAAGAAACGTAATAAATTTTATACAAAAAATAAACAAATGAATGTTTTTCTTCTGTGGTTTTTTTATTATACCGGTAAGTTGGATAAAAAATATATAAATTGCTATGAAAATATAAAAAAAGATAATAATTGAAAATATTAGCGCATCAACGCTAAAACGATTTTGAAATAAGCGCGCGAAATTTGTATTATCCCAGTAATGGAAATGGAAAAAACAAATGAATTACCTTCCGAAATTCCGCCATGGTACCGCCAAACAAATAACACAATTCGTTTCTTCGTACTTCCGAATGACTCTTGAATTGACACACTTGATTGACTTTAGATGTGCCACTCAATCGCGAATTACTTGTAAATAACCTTATCCATAGATTAATTAGATAATAATCCTGAAATAGTTTCATCTACGATGAGCTACGCAGTTAGACGCGTCCGGCATTTTTCATCGTACCGGCGAAATACGTCGCGTGGCGGGAAGCACGACGCCTTGTCGACTTTCGATATATCGTTTACTATCGTTTAGTATCGCTTACTTTCGCTTACTATCGCTTTACTATAATTTACCTTCTCTTTCTATCTCGCAACCAAACATTGTATAACCTTAGTTTATAGACGAGTTCAAAGATTCTTTTTTCTTTGGATAATCCTGACAAAATATTCGATAAATAATTGTAATGTTTTAAAAGTGCAAAAACAATAAATAATTCTAACGATTATTATTACACCTTTAACAGAACCTCATTTCATACTTCATAAATAATTGGGGAGATATTTGTTATTTAATATTAGAAATATGTCGTTGATTAAATTAGCGGCAAACGTGAAACTACGGACAAAATTTAACAGAAATCATGATATTTATTGTTTATTGCGATTGTGTTTTACGAAATATAGTTTTATTCCAAAATTGCAATATTCTATTAAGAACAATGATGATGAAAATGTTATATACAAAATTGATCCTAAGGTTAAAGAGCTGAGGCATAAAATATTATACAGCGAATACTTGTCTTATGAAAAAATGAAATTGGGATATTTAAATCGTATAAAAATAAAAAAGAAGTTGGATGAGGTAAAACATCAAGAACGAATCTTAAAACAACTAAATGAACCTGTGTTTAGTGTTATATTAAACCGTACTGATAATAATAATAATAATAATAATTCTGCTGATCATATTACTCCAAACTCAAGAGAAACGCTTTGCGATTCAGATGATATGAAATCGCATAATATCATACATATGCCTTATGCGTCTACGGACAGTTTTAAAGTTGTCAACATATCTGCTGACAAAGTCGAGAATATTTCTAAAAAGATGAATAATGAATCATCGCTTAATATAACTTATAAGAATTTATATGAGAAATATTTAAAAACTAAAAATTCAATCCAGTGTAAAGAGAAACAAACTTTTATAGAGTACGAAGAAAAGTATCGTGGAAAAAAATTAAAAAACTTGGAAAATGTCGCATATAATTGGATGGATGATTACGAACAGTATAATGATATGAATGAAAATCCAAACGATTGGCTTTATGGTACACCAAATCAAAACAGTAACATTAGTAATATTCCATGCGGTGGTTGCGGAGCTTTATTACATTGTAAGAATCATTCACTTCCTGGTTATTTACCCTCAGAAATATTCATGGGTATAACCAACGAGGAACTAAAAATAATGGTTTGTCAAAGATGTCATTTTTTGAAACATTATAACACGGCCTTAGAAGTTAAAGTATCTTCGGAAGAATATCCTGAACTTTTAAAAGTTATTCAAACAAAAAAATGTGCAGTTATTTTAATGGTAGACTTAACTGATTTTCCATGCAGTATATGGCCAGATATTGGTACTATATTGCATCCTCGTACACCGATATTTGTAGTTGGAAATAAAGTTGATTTGCTCCCTAAAGATTCACCGTCATTCGAAAATCATATTAAAAAGTGTTTATTAAGAGCTGTTGAAAACACTGGAATATTGCCAAAAAATATTAAACATGTGTCCTTAATTTCTGCTAAGACTGAATACGGAGTAGAAGAACTTATAAATAAATTACATAATATATGGAAATATAGAGGTATATGAAAATTAATGCTATATTCATTTAAAATCTATACCTGATCTTTCTCATAAGACCGTTTCTTAATATTGCAGGAGATGTTTTTTTAATTGGGTGTACAAACGTAGGTAAATCTTCATTATTTAATAGTCTTTTACAATCTGATTATTGTAAAGTGAAAGCTGCTAATCTTATACAACGCGCAACAATATCTCTATGGCCAGGAACAACTTTGAATTTGTTAAAATTTCCTATTTTGAATCCTACTGGAAAAAGACTTTATTACAGAACATTGAGGCTGCAAGCTGAAAAGGCAGAAGAACACTCGAGACAATTCATGATCAATCACAAATTGTTAGTATCGGGTGATATAAAATATGCTACATTAGAAGGTATATTATGGATTTTGTTCTTTTGTGTACCTATAATTCATTACATTCATTTCTTTTTTCTATCTATCAACATTATTAATGTTATTTAGGATCTGTCGGTAAGACTTTTTCATCAAACAAGATCGATAATACAAAATGGGATTTATTTTCTTCGAGCTCGTATAAATCTAATCGTGATAAATTTGGGTTGGATGAAACCAGTCCCGAGTACAAAGATAGCCATTGGTGTTATGATACACCTGGAACTATTCAACCGGATCAAATAGTGGACTTATTAACAATTGATGAAATAATAAAAACATTGCCAAATAAAATTATTTCACCTAGAACATTTATTGTCCAACCAGAAGAAACAATATTTATAGGAGGCTTAGGAAGGTTCGATTATTTAGAAGGAAACTCGTATATTAGGTAGTAAACTTATATACTACTCTTAATATCACTGATATATAATTACTATTATTAGAAAATTGTTACAGATGTACAATTTTTGCTAGTCACATGTTACCTATTACAATGTGCCGTTTCATTGATGCAGATGATTTATATAAAGAATTATTATATACAGAAGCATTCTCTGTGCCTATAAATGATCCAGAAAGGTTGCAAGTATGGCCTTCCTTACAATCACAACAATTCGAAGTAACGGGTATCGATAAAATGGAATCTGCAGCAGATGTTGTTTTATCAAATGCAGGTAATTCTCTTTCTATAGTATATGAACGATATTAAGTAAATGTAAAAAATATTCTAATATTTATTTACATATAGTGAATGAAGATATTACAAATTATTCGCGAAAATCGTACAAAATATTGAAGTTTATTTCAATAGGTTGGATAGCAGTAACTCCTAAAGAAAATGAAATAGTTAAATTACAAGGTTGGACTCCAAGTGGACGGGGTATATATTTAAGAATGCCAGCTCTTTTGAGAAAATCCGTTATTTATCGAGGTGAAAGGGTACATGGTACACCAGCTTATAAAAGTGGAAGACAAGTTTATATGAAAGAAAAGAAACATAGTTTATCAGATTAATGTTCTTTGCAATATATTTTTCAAAAAAAAAAAAATTTTTTTAATAACATAGGTCGAATTTTAATTAGAATACCACTAAAGTAAATACTTTATGCACAAATTCCTTCAGCATGCATTCTTGCTTGTTCATACATTCTCTTATACAATTTTTCCAAATTTTTGTAAAAATCCTTCAATTGATTTTGCTTACACTTATGATAAGTTTCATTTATGGTTGTTTTTCCTTTTGATTCTAATCTGTAAAAAATAAAATGTACATATGTATAATATATTTTTTTTTAATATTTACGTATTAATTAGTAGTAGTTATCTTACATCGATACTGTTGATTCTTTTTCTCTTGTATATACATTGTCTGGAGAATGAATAATATTGTGATTTTGATCATTAAAAAACTGGCAAATACATTTAGAGTAATAATGATCTTTTAACAAATCATTTTTACAATAAGTTTCATAACTTTGTGCGATATCAGTTACATTGTTTTCATTAGAAAAATAATCTTTGTATTTCAAACAAACGGGACAATTGTCATAAATATGTGAATCGTTATACGAAGCTAACAGTTTAGATCTTTTTTTTGAACAACATGGTTCACAGTTACAGACAAATCTTTTTCCTGCACAATAATATTGACTATCAGAACATTGTACTTTTTTAATGGGAGAATACTGAGAATATATATACGAATTATATTTATTATTTGATTTTTCTTGAGATCTGCAAAAACGGTAAAAATAATTGACCAACATATTCTAATTTTTTTTCCATGTTTCTAATTTTTATGCGCTCTACATACAATTGATAATTTCGATCTCTAATTATTCCTTGACTATGACAAACCCTTTTTTGTCTGATAATGCCCTTGACTGGTTGTTTTCTGTGGATACATGATGCACTCTGTAAAGTAGGTTTTTTTTTTAACAAGAAGTACGGATGGAAATAATTTAAAATTAATAACAACCTAGTACCTTCGAATTTATCGTTTTTGGATTAATGGCACGCATCGTTGATATATTAATATCATCTATATCTATAATTCCTTCTATAATGGTTTTCGTAGAAACTTCGATTTTAGGTGCTATTATACCCTGTATGTGTGTACGGATTTTATTTAATTATTAAAGTAAGAATGAATATAGATGAAAATTTTAATGCGTCTTACAGGAAAATATTTAGTAGGTTCCATAAGCAAATCTATATCTACGTCAGCTAATAGGCCTTTGAAAGTCGATGTAGGATATAACAAGTTAACTAAATTTGTTTCAAATGTAGCTAAAATGACTCCTCTACCAGAAGGTGTAATCCATTGTACTAATTCTGCAAAAAAAAATTCTTGTTCCAAGCTATTTTGTAATTCAGTTAAAGTAACAACAGAAGAAAATATTTGTTTAAATGTAAATTTTTCATTATATAATAATGGAAAAATTGGTGCAATTCTATGAGATTCGGTATTGGAATTCAGAGCAGTTATTTTTAAAATTATTTTTCCATTTGGACAAAGCCAGACACCAGGGCAAGTTACCTACAAAAATAATTAATAATTTTGTAATCTATTTTGTATGGGAAAAAAAAAAGAAGAAAAAAAAAGTAAGGTTTTTTATTTGGAAAAATTGATGACATTAATTGTATACATACAGCATGAAGATCGAGCTGTACTTTAACACAAAATCCTCTTCCTGTCATGTTCATTGACAACTACTTCACTAACACAAGTAACTCCATTATACTGATCAGGAAGAATTTGTTCTTATTATTTTTCTATCATCATTAGTATTATCACTGTGCTTAATGAATTTGAAAAATTATTCAATAACTTATTTTTTAAGTAAGGCACTTATCAATTCTTTCAGAATTTACATATTGTCAGAAGAACGCTGGTATATACTAATATACATGTTGCCAGGAAACAATAACACAACATTAGTATTGAATTTGACATAGTTGTAGAATTCTTATCAACATAAGAGACATATGAATAGTTTACGAATAATAAAGCTAGAAACGTGTATTAATTGCATGTACAAAAATAATAATTAGCAACATTTTCATAAACAAAGATACAACATTTTATTTTTAGGCTTTAAGAAAAGACATACATATAACATATATGTATATATAAGAGTATAATATTATGTCCTGAAAGGTACACCAGTAAATCTTTTTACAGGTAGACCTTTTTGAAGATGTCGCTGATATAACTCTTTCTTAATAAAATCACATCCTTTTTTAACAAAATTTAATCTTGGATCATCCGATTTAGGTATTAATAGCTTCGTAAACCATCCATATCTAAAATCATTTTCAATCATTTTGAAATCTTTACTTTCTATATTTTATAATAAATTATTTGATAATTTACTCCATATTAATTGAAGGCGGTCTAAACGTATAAATATCTTTTGGTATTAAAATTGTACGTCTTTCAATAAATTTAATATATTCTTCTGGAATGTCAAATGAAGAAAGAACATCATGGCGTGCATAAAACTTTCCAGTCAAAGATTTAGTGTGCGTTGTAAGAACAAATTGTTCTTGTAGCTTCAATATAAGATTTTCTTTTTCATACCGTTCAGCATAAAAACGTAATTTAACAGGATTCATACATAAACTCTTAATAAAGAATATAATCAAGTTAACACACAGATTCAAAATATCCTAACACGAAAAATTAGAAAGCATAAATATTGAACATCAATCGTTACATATGAAGTTGTTTAAATGTAGAGAAGAAAAATGAGTCATTCGATTATTATAATATTTATTTAAAATGTGTATATCAATAGAAAACACATACATAACAAGCGGAAGACTTTGGTTGATCAGTCAGAGGCTTCTATACAAACATCAACTTTTTTCGCGGCTTGATTGATTCAACCAACAATCGTCTTTTTAAATATAAGGCAACATTGCTACAAGGAATCAAAGCTATATTTCGTTTCTCATACTTTCAAGAAGTATTTTTATATATATCGTTGTTATAAATTATGTTTTCTTTTTTTTAACAACAGTAACAAATTTCCGTTGTTGTATAAGTTATAAGATTATTCATAAACGTTTCAGAACATAGTAAAGAGCTCATAAAAATACTTGAGCTTCATTTAATATTTTTTCTTTTTACTCCGATATTATTAAAATAACTTAATATAATTTTTTATTTATTTTTTTTGTTAAACGACTGCCAATATCACTTTCGTAAGTTTATAAATATTAAAGACTCCATAAATAAGATTATTTATAATGTTAGATTTAGTTGATGTTACAAAACCCCCAAAAATAAGAAAACGAACTTTAATGTGAATGTTATATACAATGCCGCACTTACATAATTTACAATATTCTTCATAAAACAATGTAACTATATCTGGGAAACACAATATGCTATATGTATATATGCTATACAATACAATTGTATCAATAAACTACATGCTGGAATTTTCTTATAATTAGTAAGAACGCATTTGTATGCTATACTAATTCTATTTGCATTTTAATGTCGCATTATTTAATCGCATTATTTTTTGTTGTTGTTGCAAAAAAAGAAAAGAAATAGGAAAAATTGATCATTTGATAGAAATACTTTGTTAGTGTACCTCAACACTTCCTTTTTTGATAAATATAAGTATTAAATATATTGTATACATATAGCTTCTTGTTTTTAGAGCTATTTAAAAAAAAAAAACAAAAATAGATAAAACACAAATATTGACACAACTATCAAGAAATATATGAACTAAATGATTAATACAATATTAATGTCATTGGTGATTAATTTATGTAACAACATAATCTTATTCGCAATAAAAGAGAGAAAACGTTTGAATTTAAACGCATGCCACAATTTCATTTAGTTTGAATAATATCTTCTATTTTACCATTTATATTGTCTTAACAACAGAACTCTTATCATACAAAGAAGCTTGAAATATATAGATAAAAATACTTAACATGTATTTGTTATATATAAAAACATTATAACATTAAAATTATTGCTTTCACGTTTAAAATATTTGATATATATATATATATATATGTATATAATGTTAGATGATATAATGTTTTATATAATATCTGTATATTCTTGTAGAATATTCGTGCTCAAAATAATAGTAATAATATGTATATTTATATATATTAAACGTGAAAGAGAACAAGAATATTTAATAATATATTCAAATGAAACTTAACATTGTTGATGTTGATTCATATATCGATGAAATATTTAAAAGTCTATTAAAATTTCTCTAAAAGGTTTGTATAAATTATCTTCCTGCTGGATGATTGTAAAAATTTATGACACAAATATATGAGTATAGCAATTGAAAAATATACTTTTTAACTGGATAAAAATATATAATATAAAAGGGTGCTCCTCTCTCTCTCTCTCTCTCTATTGTTGCTTATATTTAATAATCCTTTATTCATTATTATTAATAATTGATTAGAAATCTGATGTAGAAGTTGAAGGGAAGTAATCTTTGGATTCACTATTACATTGACTTGTTATTCTGAAAAAATACAAAAATTGCAGTAAAAAATAAAAATATTTGATTTAAGAATTGGATAAAATGAAAAAAATTAATTGTTAATAAATTATATAAATACCTTCCTTGTTCTTCAAGTTCTTTATTAATATCTTCTGTGGATTCAGTTGTTGTTTTAACTATACACGTCTTAGGCTTAACTGAATTAGTATTGTGATATCCATTTTCGCATCTGTTTAGATATTCATTAGACAATGGAGATTTTCGTACAGTTAGATATTCTGGATTACTTGGAGACAACAATTCTTCATAATATTCTACTGTCTTTGGTTCTGATGAGGTAATAGTAGATCCGTATTTTCTCGGTAGCATACTAGAATTTCTATTTCCGTAAAATTCAACTGGATTGCTATTTAATATAGAATTAAAAGAGGCATTTTTATATGTTCCTAACTCATCGTCCATACTAAAATCTGTACTGTGATACCTTTTATGTGCTGTAGATAATTCTAATGTCGGAGATCTTAAATATTTTCGTAATGGATCGTACGTTGAATGTGAATAACTATTATAATGATCAGTAGGTGTTTTAACTTCTGTATTGTACGATACTAAATCTGTGTATTTTCCTTTATCGATCGGCGATTTCCTAAATGAGGTCATGTCGTCATTGTGTAAACTATAACTTCTTTGCATTAATTTTTTATTAGATGAAGGATAACTATTCAATTTAATACGATCTCTATCTCTTGAACTATTAAAACTATATTTCCTTGGTAATGTGGTGCTTGGTAAAGTTACTCCCGGTGGTGGTACTGTTAATGAAGGTCTTCTTCTGTCATTAAATCTTAAATAAAAACTTCTCCTTCGTATTCTATCTATTACAGATTCTCCTTGATCTCCACGAGAAAAAAGAGAATACGAGGGTGAAGTTGGTGAACTTAAGTCGACTCTCGTGTGATTCAAATCAGCCGAACATATAGACCATGAATCAAAACTGTCTGGTTCATCGATAGGTGAAGTTATTTCATCTGCAAATGTATTATCCATACTGGTTGATTGCATTGTATCTTTGAAACTATCAATTTCATCTACAGATATAGTTTCTTCAATATTATTCGAGGCAGTGTATTTTGCATTAATTTCATCTTCTTTTACTTTGATAATATCTTCATTAGATTGCATAGTATCATTATGTAATTCTATTTGATTTTCTATAAGTCTTGTACATTCATTTACTTCTTTCTTTAATTCAGCAACATCCTTAGCTCTTAATGGCTTATCAATAATTATTTTGTTACCAGTAATAGTTGCATGATGTGTCATTTTTGATAAAGAATCTAAAAACTTTTCTGATGGAATATCGGCGGCATTACTTTTGTTTATTTTCGGAGATTGAGATGAGGCGCTAGCATTTACTTTCATTGATTCTGATTTTGGTGATTCCTTTTTAGGGGTAGTATTTCTAAATGTATGTTGTGGTATTTTAGATAAATCAAGCTTTAAATTTCCTCTGTTTAATCGTGAGTCAGTATATTTTATTTGACCAGTATCAGAATCCGTAGTATTCATTTGAGTATGATCAACATTTTTACTTGAATTATTTCCAGATGCTAGTTCTGACTTATTTGATACTGAATCAACGAAAGAAAGGTTTGCTTTCAACTTCGTATGTGTTTCTTGAGTCGAACAATCGTTAGTCGTAATTTTTGATAAATTTTCCAAGTCAAAATTACGTTCGTTTGAATTCAATGCAGGAACTTCAGGACTTTTTTCTTTTTTAGGTGAACTATTACCTTTTCCGATTGATTTTGAAACTTTTCCTTTTTCTTCCGATTTATTATCAGAATTTTCCAACGATTTTTTCACTACCTTTTTAACGACACGTACAATTTTTTTCTTCTTAGTACCTTGAGCAGCTTCTTCTTTTTGAACAGGGTCCTTTAGCTTACTAATTTTAGATCCTTTCTTATCACCATTTTCTTCATTCTCGGATTTCGTAAGTGTACTGATCTTTTTTACAGATCCTATGCTCTTTTTTGTTTTTACTATCTTAGTTTCTTGCTTATTGCTATTTCCTTCTACAGAAACATTGTCCATTATTTTACGAGTTTCTGATGTATTAGAAATAGCTTTAGAATCATCTTCATTCTTACAAGAATTTGTTTTCTTAACTATTTCTTTGTCAACCAATGAAATCTCTGTTGAAGACGATTTATTCACTTGTGACTCATTTTCTCCACTTGTTTTGGATTGTTTCTCATTAGACAGCAGCTTTCTTTCTTTTAAATTCATATCTCTTTCTTTTACTTTTTCTTTGTAGAGCAATTTTTTTGATTCCGTCACAGTATTGTCCAAAGTCTTTTTACTTTCTATAGGCTTTTTGATTGATCTAGAATCATTTTTAATCGTTTTCATTGGAATTTTACTTGTCAATGACGTATCCTCGTTTGCAGAAGTATCTGCTTTGATAACTTTTGGAGGACTTTTCTTTAATTTACTCATTAAACTACTTTGTGATTTGTTTGCGTTTGAATTTTGTTTGACATCAGTACTTTTAAACAATCCTAAGACAGACGATACTTTACTTTTCCTACTGTTAAGAGAATTTTCTTTTGCCAATGGCAAATCCTCAACGCTAATTGCTCTTTTAATTAAATTTGATTCTGTGAATAAAGAATCTGACGGCGGTGCTGAATTTTCTCTCAAAGCTCTTACTTTTTGATCAATCAAAATACCACCATTAGAAGATTTGGATGTATCATCCGTGACACGAAACTTTTCTAATTTCTTTTCTAAAGAATGAAGAAAACTACTTTTCGAGGATTGTCTTACAAATTTTAAATTTGAATTATCATCTATGTTAGATTTATCGTCCGAAGAATTATCAAAGATATTATCTTTTTTAAGCGAATTCATTTCATTCTTCAATTCTTTTTCTGGCTTTGTTTCTAACTTAGCTTCCGTACTTTTATTTTCATTTTTCTTCTTCATAAATCTCGATTTTCTTCTTTCATTTTCTGCAGCTTTTAGGGCTTCTTTTTCTTTAACATAGCGACTTTCTTCCCTAGGAGTATCAAAAAAGTCTGGTCGTAAGAATCGTGAAATTCTATGTTGTTTCGGTTTTTGAGATTTGTCCTTAGAATTATTTTCCTTACTACTACCAGCTCGAAAGAATTTACTTAAAATAGATTTTTCTGGCGACACTGCTCTAATGTTAGAAAGAGTGATGCTTTGCGATCCGGCAAATGATTTTCTTCTATCACTATCTATACAAGGTTCCCTTGTTAAGGAACCAGATCGTAATCTTAAACTTGGAATGCAACTACGTCGTTTAGATACGTTCATATTAGGTGCATCCGATATTGAATTTAAAGATTCTTTGTCGCATTTATCTGTTTCTTTGTAATTACAATTTAAATTTGGATCCAATTTCATAGGTCCTAAATTTTTCAATTTTGATTCCTTTATTAAATTTTCTGCTGCCAGTAACCTATTTTCAAAGTTTCTCGATGACTCCATTCTGTACAGTGATTTACCGGACTCAATTAATATGTTTGATGACGAATCAGCAGGCGATGTATTAGATATACTAGATGTAGTATCAACTAAATTTGTATTTGAATTACATATTGATATCGAAGTGCATTCAGATGTTGAACCAATGTCTACATTGTTATCCGTATTGTTTAAAACTTCTCTAGGAAATTGTGATGTATCTTCTAAAGATTCTTCTTGTATTTTATCAGTTCTATGAACGCTAAATGTATCTCTCCAAGTATTCCCAGAATTCAATTTTCCACTTTCTTTATATTTTCTTCCAAGGGTCATAACTTGTCTTGGAGGCGATAAGAAGTTATCGTCGTCGTCAAATAGACTGATACTTCTTCTAGAAAATCTGTGATCTAATTTATCAGTTTTGTTTCCGGCTTCCAATAAACTATTGGTTCTTCGAATATTTCTATCTGCCGATCTACTTCTATATTCCGTTTGATCCGATGATGTTGTTGAACTAGAATGCCTTTTAATACCATCTGGGGTATCTATTAAACTCAAATTTTCCCTAGTAGGAGATTGATAATATTTCTCATATGATATTGATGGCGACCTCGGTAATGATTGTCTAGTTTGTTCTATAAACTGTCTGCTTAATCTTCTTGCCAAACTAGGAGTAAAATTCTGTTCTAAGGATTCTTGAGCCTCTTTTCTGATTTGTACCGCCTCCGCTTCTATGTCTTCATGTTCTACTTTATCTGGAAAAAATTGAGATAATGTCTATGCGAATACTAAGTAAAAACGGATGTTGAAAAAAAATAAAATAATTAAAAAAAAGATTTTTGAAAAAGAAAAAGAAAGAAACAATTGGATTCTTAACAAGGATATGTGAAAAATACCTCCAATATTAATAATTACACTCCTTTATTTCTACATACATAAAACCTTCTTATAAAATTTGTCGAAAAATTAATAAATAACGTTAACTCTCTCTTAAAAAAATCTCCCAAATTATTACACATATATATAAATATGTATATATATATATATATATATATTTAGAAGTTTCCCCATTAATATATGTGGAACACTAATTTACAAAAGATGATGCATATTTTCAATTAATCATTCTAAGACTGCTAGCCTGTATAATGACTTATGTTAGACTTAGAATGGAAGAATTTAAAATAAATATTATTCATTTTTTCCTTTCTTTCCTAAGCAACTCGTATAGTAAAAAATATAACTGAAAATATGCATTCAAGGTAAATATTTTTGTTGTCAACGTCTATCTGTCTCTGCTTTTAGTGCTCTCTCTCTCTCTCTCTCTCTCTCTCTTAAACACATATACATACAGGTTTAGTCTGTCACTCACACTTTCGTTTTCTCTAGCCCCACTGCATTTCTTTATATATATGTGTATGTTTTATTTATATATACATACATAAAATTTGTTAAATATACATATATATAAAGAAAACGGAAGAAAGTGTGTATATATTATACTTATTGTATACTCATTTAACAATCACATGCACACAAAATATTGACTCAACATTTTCAAAAATGATAGATGTAGTAGACTATACAGACAATTAACATATCAATACATAACTGCAATAGATCAAAGAGATACACGCTAAGA
>JACGTP010000007.1:3657700-3673694 GCA_023678845.1 Mischocyttarus mexicanus | reverse complement strand
CTACCTCTTGGCCCGTTTCCTTGTTTATTCCTAATTGTACTTTGCCGTAAGTTCCTTGGCCCAATTTCTTGATAATGTCAAACCTGAAAGGATATTTAGGATTGTTTAACGATCAATGCCAGCGAACTTGGAAAGTCGGCGGCGCCTGTCGAAACAAATTGTACGATTTTCTAGTATCACAATTATCGTCATCAAACAAAACTCGTCGCATACCGAGCCGCGAATCTTTGCCAAAGCTCATAAATTGCTGAATGTATCACCGATCGCATTTTATTATCTTATCGTTCTGCAAACTTGTAAGCTCGCCAATTAGAAACTTTCTAAACGAAGTACGAGTATATATCGTTCGATCGGTTGACGAGTTTTGTTTCTTTTTTTTCTTAGCACCTTTGTTTTAATTTCCTCTTGTGATTATGAAGACGCACTCCTCCGGTACTCTCCAAACCTCCTATGATATTATGTATACTAGCTTCGCCCACCACCATCTTGATTGTTGTTTATCTGCAAAAAAGGAAACAAAAGAATAATTAAACTAAATAACATTATAAAGGATAAGAGCAAAAGTACCGACTCGTAAATGCAAATTTAAAACTAGAGATAAAAGGGATTTTAAAAGGAATGAACTAAAAGTATAAAAAAAAAAAACTCGCCGTTACTTTTTATTCTCCTTTTCACGCGCAGATACAGCATAGTTTTTTAAGGGTTTCGTGGCAATGACTCTAAGCATGATCCTTTCTTTCTCTCTCTCTCTCCTTCAGGTAGCTATACAGGGTAGAATAGCAAGAGACCAACAGTCGGAACAGCTCGTCATCCCTGTCCTCATAAAAGGAGGATGACAGTAGGCGCTTTAAGCCAGCCAAGCTTACACGCTAAAGAAGAAAAGTGAAAGCGTGTTGGTAGGGGTGAAGGAGGAAGAGAGAGAGAGAGAGATGAAATGCGGTGAGTTTATTTCGAGAACCGAGACGCCAACGTGTGTCTCCACGTCGGTGGGCTCCACTCTCTATGCCATCTCGTATTTTCTTGCAAAGAATATACGTCTACGTTCTATCGCTTCTTCACGAAATCATTAACAAACTTTATGAATTTAGTTTCAATATCAATCTAAAGATAATAAATACATATCGATACAAATTCCTTCCAAATTGATTTCATTTCATATGTAAATATCATAATATAATTATTCATGTGATAAATCACAATTTAAAAGATATTTCCAAATATTAATTAATATGTTGATAAAGGTAAAAAATTTTTTTACTTTTTAAGAAGATTTCAATTTAGCCCGCCATTACGTTGTTATGGAAACATTAAACAGCGCGAAATTCAAAAAGGTCGGTAAGGAAGGAATTTAAGAGGAAAGATCGAAATTATAACGAACGTTGTGTTTTTGGTAGATTACTTGCTTCCTCTCTCTCTCTCTCTCTCTCTCTTCTTCTCAACGTCCGGCTATTAATGCACCGCAATATGGATAACGGCTGGCTTAAATGCGGTGTTCGTTCAGACGCCTCGTTGAAAAATGAGAATCAGGAAAGATTTACGAGAAGACAGTGAGCTGAATGAAATTAACAAAATCAAGCAAAGTAAGCAACGAAATGACTATAACGAGAAAGACGTTGCAAGACCGGTTGTAGTCTTTCCGAGAGCTAACTTTTCACTTCTTGCGAGAAACTAAGACGCCATTTCTTATCTTATGTAATTTGAATTATATCTATTCTAATTGTTTAATTAATGGAATTTCCTTCGCTCGATTGGCACTTTTCAAAACAGCATAATCAAAAAAGTGCAATTGTGCTGAGGTAGCTTTCTGAGCGAGGTATTTATATGTACGTGTGTACATGTATACAACTCAACGTCAAGTAGAGCGTTACCTTCTAGATCAGACCAGAGAAAAAGAGAGAGAGAGAGAGAGAGAGAGAGAGAGAGAGAGAGAGAGAGAGAGTACTTGTACTAATTGTAAGAAGCAAGAATTTAGAGTCAATAAAATCTCTTGTTAACCTATTACTTCGTGCCAGATTAAAATGATTAAGACGTGTAGAAAAAATAATTGCATCATAATGTTCGTTCATATGCAACGACGACAATAACATGAAATTTTTTCTACTAAAATACAAAAGAGAATACATTATATAAAAATGCAAAAAGAAGAGAAGTTAAGATCTTACAATATCTTCAACTTATTGTTAGTTTCCGCGTATCCTATGCCAAAAATGTTACGTTATTATTATCACTGTTACATTACAACCAAGAAATTAAACTTGAACATCTTCACCGTAATTCATTGAACTAGTCTCAAAACGTAAAGAGACCTCGAATACAGCCTCGCGTTATACAATTTGAACAATGTCCGAGAGCTTTTACCGACCTTCTTAAGTTTCTTTTAACTCAACTCTACCATACTATAATATATACTATACGCGTTATTATTACGTATTTTAGTATTGCTATATTGATATATATTCGTACGTAAAATAGATACGGATAAACGCACCTAGAACATTCCTAGCTTAGCCATTTGCCTTGAAAACTATGAGTAATTGATTTTATTACTGTTAATATTTTTTTTTATAAAACAAAATAAAAGAATTTTATTAGAAAATTCTTGAATTGAATTATTGGAGAAACATACGTAACGCACGTAGCGAATTTGAATGTCTTGCTTTAAGAACGTTTGAAGCGTTGAAAGGAAAATGGGTACAGCAAACGTTGAAGCATTTCCGCGTGTCACGTGTGTAATGAGTTAGAAGAAAATCGGGGAGTCATCTTTCCCTAAAGAGTTTCAGCAACTGGCATACATAGCGCAATGCTGTCTGCATATTTTAGAAGGTGATACATTCATGCACGGAGTTCATTTTCCCGTCCTTTGGAGAACCTCCTCTTCCTCTCTTCCTTTCTCTCTTTCTTACTCTTCTCCACCTCCTTGTCTGCCTATCTCTACCGTCCGTGACTACTAGCTAGCAAGATGCAATGTATAAATGTATCGTCGCGACTTTTGAACCATACACTTGTCGTGTAAGAGTACTTAATAATCTTAAAGACTCCCCAAGAAAACGACTGAAACGTGCCTCCGGTCTATGAAAATTCAACTCGACTTGAGATAAAGCTCGATGATTCGTTAAGAGTACAAAGTTCCTTCAGTTGCATCATTCCAAATTCTGATATCGTTTCTGTTCAGCCAAAAGTCACTAACTAACATTTATGTTAATCTGAATTATTGCTCATCAAAGAAATCTTTTTATGAAAATAATCAAGTTTCAGGAAAGTATGCTTTTCAAAGAGTAATGGCTAGTAAATTCAAAAAAGTATGATTCTTTATAATCACTAGAATGTGTATCAATTGTAAACCATAGAAATTAAATAGATGTAAAATCAGAAAAAATTAGTTATTTTATTTTTTATTCTATACCAATCTCCATGGCTTACGATATATATGTAGATTTTTACAATACTCGTATATATTGAAATCCGAGAGATATATTTAATAACAAAATTCAATATGAAAAAATCGTACATTTTATAAATTTACAGAAAAATGTTAAGAAAAAATTTAGTTTGTGCAAATGTTTTGGTGGTTCGGTACTTTACTTGACATAAAACCTTTTCTTATTTTTTTTTTAAATAAATCTTAGTTTGGCCGAAAGGAAAAGAAATTTTTTTTTGGCTGAAAACTCGCTTATATAAATGTAGGTATATATGAATCGTTGAAAAATTCCATTTTCTCTCGCGAACATATTGTTTTTTAATATTTATATAAAAGAAAATTAGGAGAAAGAGAGAACAGTAACGGGATCAAGAAAAGAGATTACTCCTTGTCATCGGCGTCGTCATCGGCACCATCATCAGTGTCGTCATCAACGTCGTCATTGCAGCAATGATCGATATTACTAATACAGAAGTATATAGACTACAGAAGACTACAGAAGGGAAAACACGTGCACGTACGAAATCATTCTCGATACTTGATCGGTGCGCTTTCGATATTTTTAGCAGAGCACGTAGACCCGTCGCGTGGGCAGAGATCAGCCTCAGGGCCGACGTCCTAATGATTCCCATATCTTTATACGAAATCACGATTCTTTGATTTGTCTTGTAAAAAGATTAGTCTTTCTTTATTTAGCAAAATATTATAAAAGAAAACTTTCGGCAAAAAGAGTATACTTGGATAGGTTAAAGTGTTTTCACTAACTTTTTTGGTCCATGGACCCCTTTTCATAGTCAAAAGTTGTCCACGGACCCCCAAGTGAAAGAACTACTTAAAGCATAGGACAAAAATTTAAACAAAAATTGTTGAGGAACCCCTGAATGATACTGGGGACCCCTGGGGGTCTGTAGGAACCACTTTAGGAACCACTGGTCTAGAGACTACTTTAAAAAAAAAAAGGGTTGCAAATATCAAAGACACATTTTTATTATTATCTTAAGGTGATGTAAAATGATAAAAAAAAAATAAATAAATAAATAAATAGTTACAAGGTCTCGATAATCTTGCAGGTTGTTTAAAAAGAAAAAAAAGAAAAAGTAGTCATTTGTTCGTAGGTTGCGGAATGCGAAAGGAAAGCTTTTGGTATTCGGACGAAGGTCGGATCAAACGGTGCGTGACGTGGTGGTTAAGGATGATGTTCTCCACTATGACGTCACACGGTGTACTAATACGGTATCCTGTGCGTGATTCACGTGATATTATTGTATCTCGTTATTCTCGGTAGATTGTGCACGATTCAAAACGATTTCGTTTCCTTTCTATTCTAACGATCACGTTTAAATAAGTAAACACGTTTATCGTCATCGGACCCCTTTCCAATAATGTGATAACCCAAAACAAGAACTATGATCATTTTCCATCAGAACAACAAATTGCAGCAAATTCATTTCGAACGAGATAAGAATATAATAGATATTTTTAAAAAACGCGCGCCTCCATTAATTGTAAACGCCTTTATTACTTCTTTTTCAAAAAAAAAAGAATAATCTACTTGCGTGATGCTCTTGCGTAAAACATTCTAACTTTTTTCGATGTATTTCGCGATATACTTATAAAAAGTTATAATTCGCAGAATATTTTCCGCTGTCCAAAATCTAAAATCTAAATCGGTTTATAATGGTAAAAGGATTAAGGCTACAAAGCATATACGGTTTCAAGTATACTACTGGCGGTACTTTGAAATTTGAGCTCGAAAAAACAACACGAACACCTATATACTTACACGCACCTACATGAAACGTTGATTGAATTTTCTCAAGAAATCAAGACTGTACTTACTTGCTTATTTGTTCAGATATTTTTTAACATTTCTAATAGTACAATTGAACGATATACATTCTTAGAATATAATATAACGAATAAGAAATGAAAAAGATGCAACCAATGAAGATTGTTACTTTTAAACGAGTTCAACTTAACTGTCAATTGAAAAATGCAAAATGTGTGTCAGCGTGTAGATGTGTTTAAACGCATACGCACGCTCATACATACGTAAGTACATACATATACACACGCACACATAGACGTACGCGGTGCTTACCGCGGCTACGAGGAGCGTGCTATTCGGTATTTAGGTTTCCACAGATAAAAATAGCATCTTGATATTCAAAAGGGATCTTTTACTACGTTAATGATTATTCAACCACAATTCGTGCATTTAAGAAAAATTATTTCTCCTAATGGTATTATCTACTTCTTCATTAAATTAGAAATAATTATGTCTACTTTTTTCTTACAATTAGTCGAAATTATTTAATTATCGTAAACAATTGTAAAGAATAATCGACAATTCTTATCCTTTCTCGTTTTATATAAATATATATATATATATAACTATCGTAATCGGTTCGATCGTATTTGTCAGTCTCGAAATTTGATGCTCCAAAATGAATAACGTCGACAGAAGCTTTGAATGAATATCGACAGTCCGGCCATATTCTAAAAATAGCGAGAATTTGTACCTTACTGTGAACTCTGGAGCAAGATTATCCTCCTTTTCGGTCTCCACTCTTCTTCTACGGTCCTCTTTTCGTGTCTCGCTCTCTCCTTTTCTCTTCCTTTCTTCCCCTCCTACTTTATTATTTCTCTCTCTCTCTATCTCTCTATCTCTCTATCTCTCTATCTCTCTTACACTTACTCTCTTTTGCTTTGGTTAATGTACGTAAATTAAAAAAAAAATCACTATTTACACGGTAATTAGAGTAGCAAAAAAAAGTCGTTTTCACTAAGTCTCTATGCCTTTTGAATTTTCTTCGGAAATCACGATTCCTCTACGTTTCCACTTCATTTTAGCAGACATTTTCTTAGCGACAATGTGATACACAACTTGCTCGTTGCCACCATCTTTTATTTACTAATTTTGGATCTGAACACCGAGAACGAGGAACGAACGGACCGCAGCTGCACTTGCTACTAACTTCCTGCTATCTATTCATTTTTTCTTTCTTGCATTTCTTATTTACGCCACTTGATTCCTTCAGTCAAACTTCACTAACTTTTTTACTTTTAATTAGTTATATTTAGGTAAATTTATATTGTGATTTTCATAAACACAACAAATATGTATTATAAAATATCGAATACGAACAGCACAAAATTATAAGAATATTCTGATAGATAAAGTAATTTTCAAGATATTCTTTGACTACGAAAATATTGTGAATTGATATCTGAGAAATAATTTTAAATTTAGCGGGTCTCATTTAAATGGCGGACATAAGTTATCTATTCCGCCCTTCCTAACTTTTCCAGTACCCCCTGTAAAATCTCATATTCTGTTCTTTAGTCTCCTACCTAAGTGTTGGATATATAGATGTATATGCTTGTCTCTCTGTAGAATATAGATAGGCATAATATTTAAGAAGAAAGGCACGATGAAGTTTTTAAAAATACATTGCCAAGCTTTGGTATGAGGAGCTAGGTTAAACTTGAAGACACATCAGAGTTTATGGGGTTGTAACAAGAAGTGTTATTTGTTAATTATCAATATTCTTTCATTGGTAATAATTATTATATATAGAAAAACATTCAATGAATGTAAAAGGCAATTCACAGAAAAAGTCTAATAAAGAATTATCATTAGCAATGATACCTAAAATTATGCCAGGAACAACATCGACCAAATCTGATAATAACATTTTATTAAATCCTGTTGATATATTTGTTAAATCAGAGGAAGAAATGTGTATTTCTTCTAATAAGACTGCCCAAAGTAATACGTACAAAACTAGAGACATTAGTGATTCAACAATACAATCTACTGTAGATCAAATAGGATTATGTGATACTTCAATTTTATACCAAAACAATGGATCTAACGCAAGAACTCGTGATATAAAGCACGATCTTGAATCGCATCAGTCTAATGTAGATTCACATAAAATAAGCAATCAAGAATTAGTTGCGAGTACAGAGTCACATTTTGTATCACAAAAGGAAATAAAAAATGAATTGAAACCTGCTAATTTTATTAGGATACCTACTGAGCAACCAAGAAAAAGAGGAAGACCTAGGAAGTATGTGTGTATCCAAACTCCAGAAGAATGCGATAATTATGTTCCACAGCAACAAATTTCTAATTTGGAAACATCGACATGTACAAAAAATTCTACAAATACTTCAGTAGCTGAATCCGTCAGTAAATCTTCCAATGAAAACATTAAAGTAGACATTTCTGACAATGTTAATACACCTAAACGAAGAGGACGTCCATCGAAACATAAGAATATTAGTAAAAGTGAAATTAAAAATAGTAACAAGAAAAAAGAAGCCATTGATACTTCTAATATCGAAGAAATAGCAGAAGAATCTAACTTAGCCATAGTATCAAAGGAAAAGAATAGATTAAATGAAGAAGAGGAGGGAGAGGTTTGCAAAGCTATTTAAATATAAATTACTTATTATTACTTCATATTATTTTAATTATTTGTTCAAACTTAGATACAAACAAGTAAGTGTATGAGATGTGAAAAAGAAATAGTAAAAGGACAATGGGAGGTGCATAATTTAATGAAACATAACAACATGGGCTGGTGTGAAGGAGAAGAATCAATGGTATATAATAAAAGATTTTTTAATAACATTTAAATGATTATTTAAATAAAAACATATCAAATTTATGATATATAATATTTATACTAATTTCTATATAATGCTTGTTTTTTATAGGATTTACAAAATGATAAATTATTGAAAAAGATATTATCTGCTGCAATAAAAAAAAGAAGAGGACAGCTTCTTTGCGAACAATGTGGAGCAGTAAAACGTAGTGTTAATGGATTTATATCACATATTAAATTTTGTGGTAAATCGGAAGATGTAAGTTGTATACTTAAATATTGTATTTGATAACATTATTAAAAATAATATTAATATAATTAAATTGTAATCTTAGGAAAAAAGAGCATTAATGGTAACATGTCCTATATGCAATACTATTTTGATGCCATCATCTATGGAAATTCATGAGCGAGTTCATAGAGATGTAAAATATAATAAACGCAAACATCTTCCAATTGTAGAAAATGAAAAAGTAAAACGCAAAGCTGCTGAAAAGTATGTATAAATAATATTCAATGTCTTGTAACTGATGGTACGAGCGGGTAGATACTGGGGTGCTTAATAAATTTTCAAACTAATTTTTCTCTTAAATAAAATTCTCTATAAGAAAAATATTTAATTATACATTTATATAATTTAGTTTTTCATTTAGAGTTATCTTCTACTCTCTTTTACCACCAGTTACAGGACACCTCATATAATTGTGAATCGACATACTGAAAATATAATACCGAAATGTAAATCAATAAACCTTTTTTTTTTTTATAGAGCAGTTTCAAAAATATTACAGTTTACAGAACTCGTTAAAGAAGAACAACAATCTAAAAAGGTGGACTTAAATTCTTCTGTATTGGTAAGCAAATCTAAAGCATGGTTTTGTGTAATGTGCAACTACATTAGCTTGCAATTATTTACAAAATGATGCAATTTCTAAAAATTAATATACAAGGTGATAAAATAAAGGGTTCGTTTATTTACATCGAAAAAGTTGATTTTAGGACTCATTTTAATTAGACAGTGAGTACCATAAGCCCCCTTCAAATATATTTTTTTTTATTATGAAAAGAAGAATATACAATCGATTCTCAGCGAGAATTATAAGTAATTTTTGCTTTCTAGTGTAATTATTCTCAAAATACACAATATAAATAAAACAAATTTTTTTATACTCAGAAGTCTAGAACATCAAATATCGAACCTTTTTTTTTATTATCCTGCATATAGGCATAAAAGTTAATTTTATAAAAAGAATTAAATATATAAAGTAAGTATGCTGATGAAAGAGGTATACTAAATAGAAATACCTCTGGCAAATGATTGTTTTTTTCTTCGAAAAGCTATTTTTAGACTGGACACTTATTGCATGCTACATATCTTTTTCGCTCATAGATACTATTATGGCAAAATAAAAATGGAAAAAAGGAATTTGTATATATGTCCTAAGAGAATGAAATGTCTAAGAGAAGAAAAATCAAAAATATGCATAAGAAAAAATATTCATAGTGACATATATACACATATGTCAATGATTATGAAAGTGGTTTACATAAAAATATGGATATATTGTGCTGAGGGCAATTATTTTCTTCTATGTTATTCTATTGAATTAAGAAATTTTCATTTTTCGCAAAGAAAAAAGATATAACTTATTATACAAGAATATATTGGAATGAAATGCTGGAAATAATATAGGTACATGTTTAAATTCTTTTTTAATTAAATGCTAATGTCACATTAAACGGTTACTGTGGATATATCATCATTGCTCACTTAATTAGTATGTTTAAATCTTCTATCATGATGGTGCAGTAGAGCCTTGATTATTGGAACGTTTTATTATAAATAAAACATCAGGAAAGAGCGATTGTAAATTATATGCAAAACAAGGACTCGTCAAATGTTAGCGCTAGTCGACTAGTCAACTTGCTGAAAAAATTTTTTTTTTTATTCATAGAAGAATATACAATCAATTCTCGCCGAGAATTATAGGTAATTTAGGGTGACGTGATGCATTAACATTAAATCTAAGTTCAAGAGAACATTACAATGATGAACAAGAATTATATATGATAAAACAAAAAAAAAAGGAATAGGAAAGAATAACACAAAAAAAGGAAATCAAATTATTAGTTAGCCAAATCTAATTTTTAGACCCATTGGGTAGTACCTTTTTAATCTACGTACTAGTTCAGCAATATTGCACAAATTTCTTGCAAAAATATTACTCGACGATACACATTATAATAATATAATATATAATAATATTTATATATTTATTTGAATATTTATAGATCACTCAAATGTGTTAAGGGAAGTGCCCAGTCTATTGCTACCATATAAATTATAAATCTTACTTTACTGAGTAGCAGTGTGTTTTCAGCATTACTGGTTAATATCATTTTTGTGCATATAGTTTGGTTTATAAATTGATATTCACTATGATTCATTATATAACACAATAACAAATGTCATACTGCATCTATAATATATATTATATAGTTTAAATATTGTGATACTTATCATAATTTTTCATTCCTGTATGCATTGTGTACATTTTTCTATCTTCAAATTTCTGCTTATTATTGTGTATTTTTCTGGAGTAGTAGGGGGTCTTCAATTCAATCAATGTTTAAATAATTCTAGGCTGAAGAAAGAGCACCAAATACAAGCACAAAATCAGAAGATATATTGGATGATACAAATGGTATACTAAATCTTACCGGTATCAATTGCCAAGAAAATAAATCTTTTGAAACTGAACCACACTCAATGAAAATGAAAAAGCCAAAAAGTGAAGATGATTCATTTTCAAAAATTGATAATACATTACCTGCTACAGAAGATCAATATGATACATTTGGATCGTACGTAGCAAGTGAAATACGGTGTTTGAATTCAGAATACTTGCGCAGAAAATTAAAGAGAAAGATACAATGTGCTATCATAGATATACAAGATGAAGAAGATCGACTTCCAGGATCAGCTACTCCAGAATCTTCATTTATTTAAATTACACTTCATTATTTTTCTTCGATATCAGAACTTATTTTTACTATAACGACATTCATCGCTTTGATTTTATTCAAATCATTTTAAAAAATATGTCAATCAGAAACATTGATCTGAATTACAATAAGTAATTGAAGAAAACCAGTACTTTTAGATTATTTAAAAATGAAATATAATGAAATGTAGAAATGAAATTTCATGTTCCTTTTAAAATAACTTTAATATTTCTTAATTTCAATGTTATAATCTTTCAGTCAATTTTACTGAATTTTTTATATTAAATTTTCTAATGATCATTGAGAATATTTACTTACATGTGAATTCTGCCACTCCCATACTAGATGTATATCTTAATTTACATCTAATTTTGAACAAAAGAACAAAATATTAGAAAATGTATCATGCAATAAATGTCCATATTTAAATAGTTTTAAATATTATGGAATAATGTAATGACTTGCACTGGTGTTTATTATACTAGATTATTTGGTTTTTATTTTTAAGTTGACAACTGTATTTGACTCTTGTTATGATATATTTACATAATTATAGAAAAACATTCAAATGCCGGAATTGAAAAAGAAAATACCGTCTATTTGGAAATCTTCGTGGAAGAAGGAACTACAATCAAATGGAATCACACAATGTCGTCAAATAGGATGTGATTTTTCAAGTAATTCGTACGATGACATGTGTAAACATTGTTCTCAATGTAATTTTACACCTCAAAAGGTAATATACAAAATTTAATTTCCTTTTTTATCTCTCTCTCTTACATCATGTAACATATATTTTTATTGTTTTCGATAGAAATTTATTTGTAAATTATGCAAATTTGAAAGTGAAGATAAAGAAGAAATTATCGAACACATCAAAGCTAAGCATTCAGAAATTGAATATAGTACAGATAATTCACCTGACTTTAAACAAGGAGAAACAACTGATGATGAAAGTGAAGACGATTTAGGTTTGAAATTGGAACACCAATATCATACTACATCTTCGGAGAAAGAAAGTATGTATTTAAATAGTTAAATAATTGTTATAAAAAAAAGAAGAATGTAGTTATATGCAACAGTATAAAAATATGTATAAAGCATATAATCTTATATATATTTTCATAGGATCAGACAGCTTTATGATGTTTTTGGATGATTCACGCGCATTAAAGGCATCCTGGAGTAAATTTTATTTACCTGCTTTTAAATGGACATTGGAATTGTAAAAATATTAATTGTTTTTTTTTTTTATTTTAATATGTATAAAAATAGTTATATATATATATATTATATATATAAAAGTTATTTATTAATTTTTACAGCGAGATGGAAAATTATGAATTTCAATTTTATAATGATTATCTTCCTAATCCGTTTATATTATTGAATAATGAAGATGCAAAACAATATTTACCGCCATTAAAAGTATCAATGGCTACAAAAACAGTAACTGTAAATTCATCTACCAATATGGAACATGGGGAAAAGGAATGGAGGTATTGGAAAACATTTGAGGGGGGAATTTCGGAAGGTGAGAAAATGAAGAAATAAAAAATAAATAAAAATATAAATAATCAACTTACAGTTAATTTTAACTTTGATTATTTTTGCTTCTTTATAGATTTACCAGCATTTTTTGCTGGTGGACCTGTATGGGCCTTAGCATGGTTACCTATACCAGTTTATTCAAACCATAAAGCAGTTGACCAATACATAGCAATAAGTACACATCCTGAAATGGAGAACGAATTTATTGTAGGAAAGGCATTTTCAGGGCCTAATATGATACAAATATGGAATATGGGTAAATTAAATAATCAGTAAGTTTTCGATGATCTAAATAATATTTGTACATTATTGCAGCATCATTAACGTTAATATATTTTCTTATTATCAAGGTTAAAACCTGAAGTTAGTACTCCTACCCTTTCGTATGCAATAGTACATAATAGTAGTACAATTTGGTCTTTAGAATGGTGTCCATCTGGATGTTATCAGAATGACACTTTAAATAATTATAAAAAAGGAACATATAGAAGGATGGGTTTATTAGCTGCTGCCTGTTCGGATGGTTCTGTCTATATTTATTCATTACCATTTCCAGAAGAACTTAAGTTCAGCAAATCTGAAACTAATAAGTAATAATACAATACATTTATTATACTTGTGTTAAGTATACAAATGTAGGATTCGTGTAAAAATTGGCCCGTTGGACTAACTGGACCGGGACTCGAACCCGAGTTTTCCGCTTTTCGGGTAACAGCTCTAATCTTTGAGCTTTCCAAGACTCTCAGCTCAATTTTATCACGAATGCATAAATCATTTGGATTTTATATATATATATGTATTATATTTATTCAAGTATTACATATGCGACTTGTTGTTTAGCCTACCAATTTATAAGACTGATCCTGTCCTGATATTAGTTGTAAATAGTATTATTTATGATAATGATAAACAAAATTGGCAATGTACCGAATTATCATGGACAAAGGAACGTGGACACAAGTACGATTTACATTTCCTATGAAAAAAATATTTGTTCATTAAATTATTAGTGAAAAATTATATATTTAATTTTAAGTATATTTTTTAGTACTATCGCTGCTGGTTTTTCCAACGGCTATGTTGGAGTATGGGATATCACAGCAGACTCACCATTATTAAAACAAAAACAAAACAATTCAATTGTGATGAATCCATTTTCACTTTTTTTTTGCACATGGTAATGCTGTTAGTAGTAAGTACATATAAATTATGTTAGTATATATAAAAGTGCATAAGCAAATGGTAGAATAAATTTATTCTTTTAACAGTGGTGGCAATAGTTCCATACAATGGTAAGCGATTTTTAATTTCAGCTAGTATAGATAGGTCTTATAAAGTATGGGATTTAGAAAATATAGATTCTCCTCAAGAAACTGTAAAAAAAGGTATTATAACTGATGGAGCATGGATGATAAATTGGCCTAGTGCTGTAATTGGTTTTGATGATGCTTTAAGGTATTACATACATTCTTACATATGTTATTCTAATGAACAATTAGAATTATTTGAAAATTTACTAGAAGATTTTTTTTTATAATACATTTTAATCATTTTTCCCTATAGTTATAGACATACAAATACATACTTAGTTTCTGTGAGGGAACATGGGTATAAATTATGCCCTACCCTTCCAACTAATTCACCAACATATGTAAGTACATTATATGCTTTCCAACTTATTTTCATTTTATAATATATGTAAATGTTTATTGAAAATCTGTTTAGAGCGTTGCTATATCGGATTATGCAAATGGTATAGCACATGCTACTTACGCTGGAGAAATTCTTTCTATTTTCCCACATCAATTATTATATACAAAAGATTTAGATAAAATATTACCAAGAAAAAGACAAGTAAATATTATATATTTTAAAGCATGTATTATTTGTTTTCTTTATAAAATATTAATTTTCATATGCATATTTTGTTTTAGTTAAACTCTTATATTAAAGTAGTAGATTTTGAAAAACCAAAAGAATCACCAAAGGAGAATCTTAATGAATATAAAGGAAAAAAATCAAAATCTTATATTTATATGCCCGAGACATATGATGAATGTAAAGAACGTTTCGGTCTTATAATTCATAATAATTTTATGGTAAATATATATTTTCTATTAGAGAATATTATATATTGTAGTTATACAAAAGTCTTAATTACATAATCTTGCATTTAGAAAGTAAATGACAAATTAGCGAAGGATATAAATCAACAAATTTTGTATTCCGATAAGTTGACACTTGTTCCCGTTGAAAGATACCCTATTACATCTGTGAATAAAGTAAGTTCTCATATATGTGATTTCTTTTTTTTTAAATAAAATTCAAATTTTGCAAAGTAATCATTAAAATATTTGATATCCTTTAGATAGGTTGGAATCCAAATATGTGGAGTCACTTATGGCTTGCTGCAGGCTATCATAATGGATTAGTTAGATTCTTGAATTTTTCATTTATGTCGCCAGAATATAATATGAATAAATTAATGGAAGAACATACAAAAGCTTTCTTAAAAAGGATCAATAATCAAAGTAAAAGTGATAATTAAAGTATAGAAATATGAATTTAAAAAAGGCAAGTGCTTAATTAAAGAGATTGATATGTTTGTAAGACTTGAGATCCAATTGCTCTTTATTTCTATTTTTTATAATAATTTATGTGTTAACTGTAATTTTTTATTAATAATATCTCCTTTAATAATTAAACTTATATCATCTATTTCACTTATCCATTTATTAATTATGAATAATAATTAACGATTCATCAAATGTTGCTAAGAGAATTGATAATCGAAGAAAAACATGTAAAATAAATACGCATATTTAACCACTTGCGCTGGCAAGAAATTCACCGACACGTTTACCAGAATGGTCTAGTGTAACTCACTGAGAAGCGTTACGCACAAGGAGGGTACACGAAATTCAAAATTAGTTTTTGCTTAAAATGGCATGCAACTTATAGACCTTGACTAGTACATCATTGTGTTAAAATATTATACTCCGAATGGGCAACCATCGTATGGGCTATCTGCCCATACTTTTCCTTTTAATCTAGCTCAAGTTTTCGCTGAGAAAACGCTGACGCAACCTTTTGAAATTTTTCACTGAAAAGAATTGTAACTATTCTTTACTTCATCTTGACGCAACCTATACTTACCTTGACGAAACTATTAGTAAGTTATATCAAAATATTCTCTGAACCTTGGGCTATCTGCCCATACTTTTCCTTTTAATCTAGCTCAAGTTTTCGCTGAGAAAACGCTGACGCAACCTTTTGGAATTGTTCACTGAAAAGAACTGTAACTATTCTTTACATCATCTTGACGCAACCCATACTTACCTTGACGAAACTATTAGTAAGTTATATCAAAATATTCTCTGAACCTTGGGCTATCTGCCCA
>JACGTP010000007.1:3492052-3653670 GCA_023678845.1 Mischocyttarus mexicanus | reverse complement strand
TTTTAATCTAGCTCAAGTTTTCGCTGAGAAAACGCTGACGCAACCTTTTGAAATTTTTCACTGAAAAGAATTGTAACTATTCTTTACTTCATCTTGACGCAACCTATACTTACCTTGACGAAACTATTAGTAAGTTATATCAAAATATTCTCTGAACCTTGGGCTATCTGCCCACATCTTTCTTTCTAATCTAGCTCAAGTTTTCGCTGAAAAAACGCTGATGCAACCTTTTGAAATTGTTCACTGAAAAGAACTTTAACTGTTCTTTACTTCATCTTGACGCAACACATACTTACCTTGACGAAACTATTTTATAGTATATAATACCCGCAGTCTAGTCACGAGTAAAATTTATCTACCTTATTTATAAATATCTAATATAAAGAGTTGAGGTATATTTTGTAATTTTCACATATACTGTAAAATAAAAGAAAATCTACTAAGTTTATTAATAATGAGGTTTTATTTATTAAGATTATAATCTTTTTAAACCATTCTTCTAAGAAGCTCATTTATTTTGTCCTCACGATTTCCGAAATCGCCGCCTTCTACGTAATGGTTGGTTTTCTTCCTCCACCCACCATTAGGGGTATTTAACTAGAATAACAATAAAATGTAAGTATGCATAATTAAAAGAAACAAAAATATCTAAATATATAAAAATATTGTGGGAGTTATAGTCTTTAAATAATATAATATAGTATAAATTTCAATGGACTTATACTCCTGTTACTTTTCGACATAGAAGGAGGTAATAAAACATAAGCAAATGTCTTACAACCATGCCTATGTCGTAGTAAAAGAAACTTTCTTCCAAATAAAAGTAAGATGAAAAAAGAAAAAGAAAAAGTAAATATCATCATACCTTGAAGGGCCACAAGAAATTGCTTGCGTATTTAAATTTTTGTCCTACAGTAAATATTTCATGGATTAAGTCTTCCATGCAAATAATTCCTGAACGACCTGCAAAATATTAAAACATACAATTTTTTTATAAATTATAATAACTTATTCAATATTTACTGATATACAAAATACATATATTAGATATATTACAAAAGTGTTAGTATTTCTTTAGAAACTGTATATTTAATATATATATATGTACAGATAATTATACTAAAAAATACTATTTCATTTTTGACAACATGGAAGGAAGCATGCATAATTATTGATACATACTTCCATGGATTTGTCAATATATATACTCGTATTACAATATATAAATCATACTAACCAAGCTTTTTTTCAATAATGCTATTGCTTGTTATTGGTATACGTTCGCGGTTAATCTTAGCAAAACCGCGTTTGTAAATTAATTCCCTAACTGATTTCAAGTTAGGATATCCCCAAGTGATATATGGCTCCACAATGCGAAGCATATTTATGGTGGCCTTATTCAATTTAACAAAGACACCATTGTTGATTTGTTTTAAACGAAATAGTTGAAGTACTTTACGTACTTTTGGTGCTACTTGATTAACACTAAAACAAATTTAGTAAAATTAAATTTTTTAGTAACACAAATGTATAATTCATTACTGAGTCAAAGATCTTTGCCTGTAATGTGTGTACATTACAAACCGAGTATGCAGAATTGTACTAACCCACGAATACGTATAACGAATGCTAATCTGGCTTCCCCAGGAATGTAATAATTTCCTCGGTTTTTAGCTTGCCTGATCAGCCTAATTTCATCTCGTTCTTTCGTTCTATATTCTCTAACATAACTTTCGGCTCTCTTGAAGATAACTTTACGTTTCTTATAACGATTTGCACGTTGCTAAAATTAAAATAAATTGTTATACTTATATGCATATAAGATCTTTTAAATAAGAACAAGTTTTTATTGGACGTGAAATGAAACAAAAAGAATTTTTTAAATTCTTAGAAAATTTCATGTAAATACTAACCTTAATAGATGTTTGTAAACGTGCCGCTTTCACCTCTTCACGAGATTTCCTTTTCCTGAGTACCGACTCTGGTACTGCTGGAAGCTTTTTGGCTTCGACGGGTTCTTTCTTTCTGTATATATTCAAATAAAAAAAAATTAGAATAAATTAGTTTCACTAACAAACCACATATCGTGATAATTTCACTAACGTAATCATAAGTTATGAAACAATTATTTTAGATATATTTAGTAGAATTAATTATAATTTTCAGAAGAAAAATTATTTTACTACTAAAGTTCAAATTTGTTACACTTAATATCTCATGCTGTATGAAAGTTAGATTACACGTTGGTGATACATTATTCTCTGCACATTTGTACGAAATCAATAAAATTAAATAAAGAAATAACAGATAAATCATTGTTTATCATTTTGGTAATAATTTTAAGTAAAAACTAAAGTGAATATATCACGATGATATTGGATACTTATAGAAATATTAAGGGCACTTACTCATCCGCCATATTTTGAATTTTAAGAGAGCTTCCAACGTTCAGTTCAACGGGATAAAAAATGTCTACGTAGACAGGGCGTCTAACATCAAAGTTTTCGGTGCTCCGACTGGCGGTGGTGCAAATATCACATTTGATTATACAGCCGTCCCACCTATAGAAAGTAGCGACATCCCGGAAACATCGGATGGTTTAAGCCTCCGCCCAGAGTTTGAAAAGGTCTAGAGAGCGAGCAAAGGCTGTAGAGAGATAAAGAGTGTATTTTAGATACAAAGATTTTATATTCAACTTTGTTTAATATATAATTGTTATTTGGTTACAGGGTGTTATTTATTCTTTATATCCACCGACATAAAAACTTATAATTTCCCTATAATATTATCTTGTTACTAAAGCACGCCACAAGTGTAGAGGGACTACTACTCCCAAGTAGCCCCCTACCAACTACAACTTTAGTACAACTACTAAAATATTTATAGTCCAAAATAATTAACGATCATATATTTATTAGAAAAATATAATTGAATGTTTAAAAGAAAAATATAATGAAATGTGGGGTATTAAGACTGTCACACAATTCCCAATACATTAGCACTCTACCATTGGATTTAAAAACTAATCTGTGTTCCAATTACACATCCGCACTAACAACGCATTCGGTTCAGTAATTAGAAAACAAGACTTATCATCTACATTATTTATAGAGTCAATGACTATTTCTAACCGTCACATATATCAATATTTGAAATAAACGTCAAGTGATATTAGAAGTGAACGTGACATTTAATGAAAAGTTAAATTTCTGTTATTATAATAATTCAATAATATGTCTAACATAAACGATGACCCACGAGAAGTTCTTACGATACTTAATTCATTGGGATTTATTGGTATTACCGCACCGCAACTTAAAGCTTTTATGAAAGGTAATCGTTTCGTATAACACCTTGTATCATTATTATCATTTAATAAATTTCTATAACTTTTATATAGTGTGTGTTGTCACTATAGATAACTGGGAGATAACAATAGATCCAATAGGGTGAAATGATAGAAGAAGTACAATCAAATGAGAACGTTTTTTCGATTGAACGATTTTTTTGCACCTATATGAAATAAAAATGTTTAAAGTTGTAAATGCATGTTTACACGTTTTTCTAACGAGATTTGTTGTTTTTATTTTGCTTTCTCACTATAAATGAATTTTATTTTGGATCATAATCCATAAAACACGAGGTCTGGAATATATGTTTTTAATTGTTTACCATTATTGTTAAAAGATTTGAAGATATACAAGAAGATAAAGGAACATGAAAAAGAACAGCATAAGGAAGAAATAAGAAAAAAAATATTAAGCAAACAGCAACAAATGATTCATGAAATTCTTAGCGAACGGTCCAAAGAATTAAATGGCGTTACTAACAATAATTCAATTTCCTCCAATTACGAGAACGAATCTTTGGTGAAAGTTAAAATCAAATATATTCCAAAAGATAAAGAAAATCAACCGCAAAAATATTTGGAAGAATTTGTAACGCCGGTTAAAAGTAAACGTAAATATATCCGGAATAAAGTAAACCTTATCGAGGACTCTCGATCGAATAAGAAAGACTATGATTCCATAGATCATAAATCTCAGTCGAGTATTCAACAAGAATCCAAAAATGATGCCCAGCCTTCTGTCACTTCTTGTTCCATGCAGAATGTTTATAATGCCAACAATGATAGTAATAAATATAATAAGATTTCTCAAGAACAACCAGTACATTCCAAGATGGTATTGCCAAATTGCAATAGACCAATTAGCGCACCCAATATATCAGAGAATAATCGTAAATCAAGATCCAAAAGTATATCTTCCAATCATTCTGCCACCATTCGATCGCAAAGTCTTCCACGTACTAAGAGTTCAAGCTATTCAACCCATAAATCATGTAAGATTGTAAATCTTTAATATTAAAAATTAAAAATGATATATATATATCTTGTATAAAGAGGTACGTCGATAAATTTGTTGTAGTTATTAGACCGTGGCGATTACATTCAGATGTTCAAAAAAGTACAACCAATAAAAAATGCGATCCAGTTGCTCTTTATCAAAAATATCAGGAAGAGTGGAAGCAGATAGCATTTCCTGGAGAAGCGAAACACACGACCGTAAGGTGGGCTATACGTGAAAGAATGCTTGGCGTTGATCCTCACCCTAACCCGGTAAATAACAAATATATCGTAATAATTTAACCATTTAATTTGTACCCCTCATATTAATATTTTTTGAAAACCTTATACAGCCTTTACCAAGGAAATCTGCGAGTGTACCTATATTGAGGAAAAAATAAGCTTCGGTGTGATGATGTAGATAGTATATATGCATATGAGAAATATTTAAATTTACCTGGTACAATTGTTATTATCATTACAGTTTTATATTGACATATTCCTAACGGATTATAGAACATTTTTATTATATTGGCCACATGTTGAAATATTTATGAGCTAAACGTACCACTTTCGTTTAAAAAAATGAACTTTAAATATCCTACAATTAATATTTTATTACGCATGTAGAAATAACGAAAGATTATCCTTAGACTATAAGAACATTAATTCAGGGTACCAGGTAACAATTTTTATAAACCATCAATATAAGCAAATCTAATTGTGATAAGTAAAACATTCAGTGCCTAGAACTGTAGCAACAGAAAGAATATTCGTATGATACATATTAAGGGATTTATTTTTTTTAATCCAAGATAATACAACGACAAAGATACTATGCACGCTAAGTAAAAACAATCTATGTAAATAAAGTGTTAATATTAAGTGATTAACAAGCCGTTTACTGTTGACTTAGTTTGAATTCCTTTAAAATTTTTCTGCTGTCTGATCTATTCAAATGAAATAGCAATTTTTCTTCTATCAATCGTGCCGCTCTGTGTGTTAATACTAATGTATTATGTTTTAGCATACTGTACACGTTCAAACCTAAAAATGTAAAATATAATATTTATCAAGGTAATGCAATTAAAACCAAGCCATTAAAATATCAATTAAATTATATCCAAATACTTTGAAAGACTCTTATACGTATTTGATATAAAAAGATAAATATGTACCATAAACGGGCATTAAATTTACGTGGGGTATAGCGTCAGTTGCCATGGTCAAATTAGCCGGCATGATATCTTTGCTATCTACAATAAGCACAGAAGGTCCCCAATTTCTCTCTTTGATCAATTGCTCGATATAAGATGGTTCATTAGTTGGTATTTCCAAATCCTTGACCAAATGTAAGTCATCTTGAGCAAGTTTAACGGATAACGTCGATGTAAGACCAGCAACGCGAGAATAAAATGGCAACATATAGAAATAAGTAGTATGCGATCTGGGACCATGAATTCGACCACCCTTTCTCCATAAAGGTGATCGTATGCTACCATGGCGCGCTCTTCCCGTACCTTTCTGTGGCCAAGGTTTTCTACCTCCTCCTCTTACCTCTGCTCTAGTCTTTGAATGCGCATAGCTCTAGAAACAAAATAGAAATTAGATTTAGTAAAAAAGGATAGACAAAATTTAACTAACTAATAGAATGTAAGTTCTGTATAATGAAACTTTGTATGCGCGTTAATAGTGCTTACCACAAAACTATATAATCTTTGCCATTTAATGTTTTCATGAATGATATCGATTCTTGGTTGAGCCGCAAATATTTCCGGATGCAAATTGAGCAAACCTAGTTTCTTTTCCTCAATCGTGTCTAAATTTTCTATCCACACTTCCCGTGGTTTGTGATAAAATCTTTCGCCATCATAAGATTTTATATCAATTATTGGTTCCGATATATCTGATACAACTGCGTCCGATTTTACTGTAGTACTGTATTTTAACGTTTGTAAACATTGTTTTTGTAAATTTGTTAAAACATTACGAAAAATCGACATTATTTTAATTCTAATTATATGCGAAATCAAAATAAGGTTAAATGTCTCTCAGTGTACTGTATAATGCATCAATGAGTTTTTTAGGCAGATGTCTCTAGTGTCGTGATTAAGCAATCTTAGTGTTTGTTTACATATAGATAATATTTAAGAATAATTATTGAAAAACATTTAATTTAACATTTTTTACGATGTATCATAAAATTGAATTTTTATATTAATGATTTAAAAGTCATACAAATTTTTATATACACAAAAGTAGGTTTATATTTAATGAAGTGCATTTAAAAATCCAAATAAATTGGTATTAAATATTTAAAGATGTTTGGGAAAGAGGCCTTCCAACTTATCGTCGAACTTGATTTGTCAGATGATATTAAACCGTTCAATGTAAGTAAAAAAAAAATGATTAAATTAATAAATATTTAAAAATGTAAACGCATAAAAAAGGTTAAGTCTGTAAACTTTCTTCTTTTTTTTTTTTTTAAAGGAAACTGTGATTCGACAAGTATTGGAAGAAATGCAACATCTTTACGAAGCAAATTTACTTGATAGGTAAATTTATTATTCATATTTAGATTTATCTTTTGCTTTAATTTGTGATTAATATTTCATATTATTTGTTTCAGTAACACAATAAAAAATGATGGCAATACTGCGCTACTCCCATCGGTGAAATTTAGACACATAGCTTTAACTAGAAACAAAAGGTGCATCTTGGCGTATTTGTATAACAGAATGAGAAGATTGCGTCAAATGCGTTGGGATTTGGGTAGCATTTTACCGCCAGAAATAAATTCAAATTTACTTAATGCAGAAATACAATGGTTCCGTTCTTACAATAAATCATTGGCTACTTACATGAGATCTATAGGAGATAACAATTGCGGACTTAATTTAACCGTTAATATGTTACCACCCAAGTCACTTTATATTGAAGTAAGTTCAATATAAAAAAAATCTATTTTATTTATCGTTAGTTTCGCTTTTCGTTTTTTCAACTCATTGCATTATATTTTATTGTTATTAGGTTAAATGTTTAACGAATTATGGGAAATTAGAGATGGAAGATGGACAAGTAGTTACTTTGAAGAAAAATACGTATCACTTATTACCCAGAGTAATCTGTGAACCCCTTATCAGACAGGGTATACTGGAACATCTAGAATGATAAATTATTTAATTTAATACTATAAAAAAAAAAAAAATAAGAAGAAAAGAAAACAAATGATGAAGTTTCTCGATTGAAACGACAAATATTTTTATACAATTAATATACACACGCATTAACCTTTAAAACTCGAATTTATGTATCGATGAAAAAATTTATTTATAACAGTCAATGGATTGGAAAAAATCTAGGAAAATTCGTTTAACGTGGGACAGCTTGTAGCTTGTCGTTCAAATGAATTGAAATTTCACACTAGGTGTGCCCCTTAATAATAAATAAATCTAAATCTAAACCTCTCTGTATCTGAAGGATTTTCCCAAACAGGATTTAACAGCATATCTGTGTTGTGAGTTTGAAGTTGACTTGCGCGGAGCTCGAGTAAATGTGAGCGCAGTCGTTCGTTGTCTTTGATCCGCGTTATAAGTAATAGTCAAAATATTCTATTCATGGTCAGTATCTTTTAGAAGAGTGAACGATCGACTTGTACGTCTGTTACACCTTTAACGATATGGGTTTAAATATTTCTCTATTACATAATTATTTCAATTACATGGTTATTTAATTGTGACAAATAATTTACGCATAAGCATATCCCACGTATGCAATTCATAATATTTTGCGAATTAAGGAAATATTACTACTACGTACGTCACACTATCTCACAATGCAAGATAAAGAAAAAGGCAAACAATAACAAAAAACAAAAGATTAAATTCTTCGAAAAAGTTGAAGAATATTTTACTTTTATCGGCTAACTTTTCATCGATGTTGAAACAATTGGATGCATGTAAGTACTGTTTACGTTGTTGATTTTTTCATTTGTTTTTTTTTTATTTTATTTTATTTTTAATTTATATAAAATTTGCAAATATTCGAAACACGATCGCATATAATCGTGTTGCAAGGAAAATCTTTAACAAATAAGTTCTTTTGATACGTTGATTGATTTACCACGAAGGAAATATTAAAATCCGCAGATTATAAAGAATTCATGAACTTTAACGTAAACAGAGTTATTATTATTATAATAACTGTTAGACGCGCAACAAAACGTTATCGAATAAATTCCGTGAGTATTTACATTCAAAAATAAATTTTCTTTTTTCCTAACACGATAATTCACTTTAATTCTTTGCGACCGCGCGAAAGTATTGAGAGAAAAAAGAAATGTTTGTTTAAAATAAAACAAACTTGAAAGCAAAAGATTGAAAGGATTTTCAGAGAGATCCGGGCAAAAATATCCACTACTTTCCGTTTTATCATTGAGTCATCGTACTTTCCCAACCTCGTCTTTAACCGGACAACAACGCTTGATATTCGACAAATTTGACGATGATTTCTCTAAAATTTTCAAGATTCCTTTTTAACGCTATGCCGTCCGCAGGTCTTAGATATGAGTTTTTTGTTTGACGCCGGCATAATAGTCTGGAAATTTTAGATTTAAACAAAAAATTTGGAGATGGCGGTAATATAAATTCCTAAAATTAAGATATGTCATCCAAGAATTTTCAACAATTGAATAAAAATGACATAAATGGCCTTTTAACACCCAAGAAATATAGTTTAATTGTAAGTGTTAGTTTAGCTTTTTAACATGGCACCAAAGTGGTACCACCGGCATACAACAGATAGTTTTTGCATGGCGCCAGCGTGGTGCCACCGGACAGTATAGTGTTAATATAGAAAAGTAAAAGTTTATTTTGAATTGAAATTAAACAATAAGACCGCTCACATGGGATTGTGTTATCTTGAGTTGAATTAAATCTGAAGGAGGAAAAATAAAAAAAAACAAGAGATCGATCAAAAGGGGGATATTTTCAAAAGGTCCAGTATAAAAAAAACAAAATAGAAAAAAAAAGATATTATCGTTATCTTCTTAAAGGAACTGATAGGGAAAATAGAAAAATACTGACCTATCTATCATCTCTCTTATTTTTGGAAACGAGTTTGAAGAGGAATTTCTCGTCGATTAATATCGAATTCAATTAAAATTTGAACATTTTCCTCGTATAAATATTCACGCCTCGTGTAATTATAATTATACAAAAGAGATGTAAATGTTGGAATGAAATATTTAAATGTTTTCCCCGATAGCCATGCGTCGTTAAAGTATAGTAATAAAAGTTAGATTGTTTTTTTTTTTTTATTCTTCTCGCGGGTATTTAGATTTTTCGGCGCCATTTTAAATGAGAAGCGTGCGAATGATGCCCATACCTTCGGGACGGCCAACGATACCCGCGATAATATATATTTTCTGCTTTTATCTCAGCCAGGTTTTCCCCAGATAGCTCGAATAAAATCCATTAGAATCAAAATGAATAAAAAGAACAAGAATTTTACCTATCTCAAGGTCAAGATGATTACACAGGATTTTTGATATTACAGTTAGAATATTTCAAGATCAAAATAGCTACATCTGATGACACTTTGCCACAATGGTTAAAGGCGCGCAGTCTCGTAACCCCGCTCTCTCGCTGGTTAAAGTCTCTCTAGGTTTACTTTTTTTGAAGAGAGAGAGAGAGAATAAAACTATATAATCTTGGCAAAAGAATTATGCATTACTATTCACATGAAGTCGGCTTTACGTAGTATTTAACAAAGGAATCCATCACTCCTCGGTGACCGCGCTGAAATCTCAATGATTCATTAAAGTTGGCATCAGCTCATAAAAACGTCTCCTTGAAAGGATAATGATTCTTTTAAGTAATTTTTTCTTACATGCGCGTACTTAAAAAGTACGTGAATTCCAAATCGATCTAATCGAAGATATTGAAGATTTTTTTCTTGACGTGAGATTAATATTGAGTTAATAATCGATAAGTAGGATGATATTTAGTTAACAAGAGCTCTTCGACGCCGTTATCAAATCGATCAATCTTTGTGTAAAGTTTGATAACAAATAGAAAAATCTTTCGTTGACATAAGTTCGGAACAAGGGGATCGGGCCAAAGATAAAAAGGGAAAACCCAAGTTTAAAGAAGATTCTATTTTATTATCGATTTTAACGAAATGTTTTCCAAGTAAAGCTTATTTAGTATTATTGCTTATTTATTACCGATTTGTTCCAAGCACACAATAGCTATTGGAAATACCACTTGGTATTTACGATGAGTTCTCGCATTCATAACGCCAGCGATGGTTCGTAAAAGAAAGTAGACCAAAGGTAAACTCTAAAGAGACAAGAAAGTGTTTCTCTTAATAGAGAAATCGGCTCTCTACGATATAGCTGGGATAATCCTTGAGAAGTCGCATATCCGAAAACCCATTAGTTGAATGACAAGCGTAACGTAGTAGAAAGAAAGATCGTAAATATGTGGCTATGTCAAATTATCGACGGTAATAATTAAAAATAATGAAATAACCCAAAGTATGATAACTTATGAATTATAACTTCTTCATTTTCCCGTTTTGTCTAAAGAAACATTTTATTTCAAATTTATAATAAATCCAAATATATATAATATAATTAATTAGATTATGATAAGTTATACATCGTGATTGATGAGGTCCATCATTCTGCATATCTTCAATTTGACTAATATAAATTAACATGTAAAGAGTTGGAACGACAATTGATTCAAGATTTTTCAATTTTAATGTTCATTTGAAACATTGTTATTATTCGAGACATGACGTTATGATGACTAAAGACAGCTTTAAGAAAAAAATAACAGATTTGTTAAATCAAGGTAATGATATTTTTATTGTATTATACAATCGATCCGTTAATATTTATTTCATCCATATTACAACAATTCTCTTACTAAATTAACGGTGAAATCGTGCCAATGAAATTCAAATTCTTTTTTTATCGAAATGTTCGTTTTGCTGAGGGCGGCCCTGTCCGGTTCTGATGGGTTTTTCCACCTCTACCCCGTTCCACGGCAAGTTCAAGTTATTCCCGTACATGGCGCTACGATCGCCAATTACGATATTTCTCCAGCGCGCAACTTGACTTACGTTCAGTAGACATAAGAACAATTTACAACAAGGGTCAAAAGTTATACGCGCAGCTTGACGTTGTTAGTATTTCAAATTTGTCATCTCTCTTCGTCATTTGAAAAATATCTCATTTGATTAATAACTTTCGACGTAAACATTTAGAGAGAAGTAAAATAAAGTAAGTGAAATCGTTAATCGGTTACTTGCTTCGAAAGTATCCAAGTACGTGACAAAGTAACACGACTCGCGCGGTGTCGGACGAGTAGGCGCGAGAGTAGCCGAACTTGGACGGAATAGGCCGAGCGAATAATGCAACGTAAGGGAGGGAACAAAAGTAGACGGGTGGTGCCTGAGAGGAGTGCATCAGTGGCAACTGTTTAAGGATAAACGGTGAACGAAACGCATCGTCCGAGGATACGTATATATTAACACGGTTCGGTGCGTTGTAACGCGAACGACTACGACGAATAAAACTCAATACGTATAATAACCGCGACGTACTAAGCGACAATTTGGATTAATTTGTTCTTTATCATCGTCGCAAGTGCGAAATCGAATAATTCGAAATTTTCTTTTTTCTTTTATCGTGCGAGATATAGTACCTATCACCTACGGTCTTAACCAAGTATAATAAACTGCGTACATAACCTAAAGCACGTACTTTTTATATTTATATAATATAACATATATATATATATATATACCGTATTGCGTAACATCGCGTGTTTTGTTGTTGTTGTTACCCATTGTTGGTTGGAGAAAGAGGAAAAGTCCAAGGTGAAAGTAGAAATAGAGAGAAGATAATAAAGATAGAAAAAGAAAATGTGGTACTCGTCGTCGGATAGGAAAGTTGAACAGACAGAAAATCGGGATAATGTTGCAGATAATATCACCGAGAAGAATTGGAAGAAGGAAGTTGTTGATTCGGGTTGCATTGATTCCGGATTTCTTTCTAGTGGAAATTTGCAGCTCAGCTCCGAGCTCGAACGCTCGGAGTTGGACGTTGCAGGAGATTTTGGTGTTGTAACATCGGAACCAATGAGAGCCGACAGTGGCGTAGATCTTGGCCTAAGCGAAAGCTTGAGCCAACTGACCCTCAAACAAGTTACTTTAAATCCTTTGGCAAGTGGAAAAGTACAAGTTGAGCCTACAACTGAACTTGCATCTTTAAGCCCAGATCAACAAAATATTATTGACCACCACCAACAACAACAACAGCAGCAGCAGCAGCAGCAGCAGCAGCAGCAGCAGCAGCAGCAGCATCATCACCATCACCATCACCATCACCATCATCATGATCATGATCATCAAGGAGATAATGTACCACCAATCGACAATACTATTGGAATTTGTGAAAATCTACGTAAAATATTAATCGAGGAACCTTGGCAGCTCTATTACACGCAGGACAACGAAGGAGACACGTAAGTTTTTCTTTTTATCGTTTCACCAAGCATTAATGTTAATGTCAATATTTAGCAATATATAAATAGGTTATAATAGGTTTAAAAAAGAATCCCTTACTTTGAAAAATGTTATTTTGAATGTTATATTTTTAGAACGGTTTATACAAATATTTTGTACGCGCGAACTTTGAAGGATCGTATTTAAAAAATAACTTTGACGTTTAATTTAATATTGATCTAATATAAGAGGTCATCGATCGATATAAATAAGGAAAATTCGATTGATGAATTATCGGTGCATAGGTCGCCGAGAACGTCATTCCGATAGATATTTTCTTTTTTTTTATTCTTTTGTAAACTCGATGAATTATTTCATTCATTGCATTCGTACCATGACACCACTTTTTCTAGTTTAGGATTTTTTCCACATGAATATGTTACAATAAATCCTCTAGATGACTAATCATTTTCTAACTAACGTCAATTTATTTTACCGCATTATGCGTATCTGCTTTAGAATATATTTATGATTAATCATTTTCAATTATCATAAATATGTTTATCCTTTTTCAAACTTTGATTGTTTTTTCTTTTTTTTTTATTTGACTAACGAGGAAAGGAAAAAGAAATATGACGTAGGCACGTTGTTCTCGTTATTTACTTTCTCTCTCTCGCTTTTCAACTGGTAAATAATTATTTTCAAGGATAATATTTGGAAACCGGTCAAGAATTTTTTTCATTTTCCGCAAACTTTTTAAATCTCTGAAATTATGTTAATAATAATAAATAATATATAAATAAAAAAAATGCATTCAAAGTTTCGTGTAGGCAAACAGTAGGCATTGGTGTAGGCAAACCTTTTCGAACGCTTGCAATTTAAATAATTAACACGCATCATCCTGAAGTTAAAATATGTGCGTAAATTTAGTAAATTAAAAGGCCAATATTTTGTCGGTTTTTTTTTATTATGAATTAGAAAATACTCCTAAATTGTTTCTATTATTGCAATGAAAATCCTTATATGCATAATAATGTAAAATAGGAAGATAAATTATTAAACATCAGAGATTGCATTTGCTGCATTTACTCGCACCAAACATCGTGCCTTGTGTTCATCTGAAATAGAGAAAAAAATTCTTCTTTAAAAATGGTTGCCATTCCGACAGGAACTATCTAAAAATGATGGCTGTTTAAAAAAAAAAGAAATTAAAATTTGGCAATGTTCGTAGTTCCTACCAACATGTATTTAAAGTACGTGGCAAATCTGAAGTAGATTGGATAAGTAGAAGTGGATAACATATGTCATTTAAAGCTTTTGAGTAAAATTAGACTACTGTCCTGTCTGATATCCTGCCATACTAAAATGGCTACAACTTGGCTAATTTTCAGAATTCTAGAGTAGACTCGTAGACTTCTAAACTGGAATGTTAGTAATACCTTGTTAGGAATATTTTGTTAGGAATATCTCGAGGAGTGGGACTGCAACGTGTTAAAAAATTGACTTGAAAAAGAAAACAATAAATGATCACCAATCAGTTGATATTCCTAATGGTAATGACGAAATCTTTAGAAATGTCAAGAATATTGAGTACATTTAATACTTTATTTATTAACACAATATGTGGTCATTAACAAGGTTTTATGTAACATGTTTCTTTAAATTTTCAAATATTTAATTAGATGTCAAGAAAAATGCCACAAATCTTAGACAATGAATTTGAATCATTAAGGAAATAATGATGACGTGTGAAATATCTGTTTTCGGTTTTCCCCATTTGTAATAGCATCGTATTATATAAATGCAAAGCACGCGGTTACGAAATTAAATGTGACAGAAATAAATATTGTAATAATTTCGTCAAATCAAGTTTAAATAAATTGCGAAAGAGAAAAATGAGGAAAAGAAAGATAATTGTATATTTATCGGTTCGCCGATTATTCTTTTTTTTTTATGGCCACATAATTCATATGTTGAATAATTAATCATACATAATTGAGAACCTGACATTATCAAAAAAATAGTAGATTTATGGTTGAAGTATTTGGGAAAAAAGAGGTCATTGATTTATTATCGTTAACAAATTTATTTTATCGTCAATTTGAAGTCATTGTTGGAAATGAATGATAAGAGAACTTGAAGATATTTAATATTGTTGATATTATTTATTGGTTTGCGGCGTTATCCTGCTGCTAGCGCGAGTTATTATCAAATCACTTAAGTTAAGAAGCAGTAGCACTTATATGTTACTTATGTTACCCCCCCAGGAGGGGTGACCCGCTAACTTCCCCGGAGAGGAGAATGCAAATCTACCGGGGTAGGGGAACACCCTCCTTCTTATTATCGCAGGAGATGTAGTTAAAAGTTGGAAAAAGAACAGGGACAGTGTCCTAAACTACGAAGAAGAAGAAGAAGATATTATTTATTGTGTTTTGAAATAATTAGACTTGTACGAGTAAAAGCAATTTGTGAAATTTGTTAATTTCGTTTACATGATTGGTACTCAAACGGATGATGTATTATATTTTATCGTTAGACTTATTTTTCAGTTCTTTGATTTAAATTGACGATAGTATTAGAACATTTAATCGGATAATATAATGAAGAAATTAGAAATGAACTTTGTTGGTTTGTTTGTTTTTTAGGCAACTACACATCGCCATTGTGCAAGGCTTTTTGGAGGCAGCCTTTAGTCTCATAAGAATGGCACCTCATCCTTGTTTGCTAGATATCCTTAACGATGATGGCCAATCTCCGTTACATTTAGCCGTTTTAACTCGCCAACCAAGAATTGTTAGACGTCTCATCCTAGCGGGTGCTGATCCTTCTTTGAGGAATTTACGGGGTAACACGGCGCTTCATCTTACATGCGCAACCGGCGATTTGAGTTGCGCTAAGGCTCTGACAGATCCCTTGTCTCCTGTTGAAAGAAATTATTTTCTACCCGGCAACAAAATTCCAGCACTGCCGCAAAATTTGGAACAGAGAAATTATGACGGTAAGCGAGAAAGATTAATTCTTGTAGAATTTATTTAACATAACAATTTAAAAGCGATTGTCAATTTTGAAATTACTCTAACAATTGGCCAAATTTGCTAGAAGTATTGTTTTATTTTAATTACGCTATAGAAGGAAAACTTTGGCAAGAATATGAAAAATGGTAATTTTTAAACGCTTTAAAAATGATCTCGAGAATCATTCGTTGGCTTTGTCGATTATAATACGAACACACTCGTGGATTTCCCATGATTTCATCGACGACCGTGCGTGTATGTACCATCTGGCGTCTCTTTTTCACTCGCGCGCGCGAGAAATATTTGCCAGGAAATTTCATTAATTTATTTTTATACCCAAATATTGCTAATATAAATTCCAACTTGTGATTTATCAAATAAAATTTGTGGCCTCTACCATTAACTTTCTCTGTCACAATCATCAACGGTTTAACAGTACTCAACTGTAATTATGACGTATGCGCGTGAATAATTCTAAATATCACATTTAAAGATAAGGTTTGATTTATTAGATAACGCATTTCGTTCATTATTGTCACGAATGATAATTGATACCGAAAGTTGTTTTTTCTTTATTATATGTGTCGTAACGAGATGACCAGTACATCGTATTCCAATCGCTCTGGGGAAATCCCTAAAGACTGCTGACGACGGTCTTTATTTTATAATAAATCTTACGACCAAATTACGAACAAAAGAAAGATTTCCAATTGCATTTACCAATTTTTCTTTGCCTTTTTTTTAATCAACTCTCTAGCTAGAAAAAGATTCTATCCTTCGGATCTTTTTTTCTTTCTCTTTTTACACTTATCATTGTAACGTTCGTATGTACGTATAACTCGTGTATTACTTATAATTAATTGTATATTCTTTTTTCATAATAAAAAAAAAATTGTTTTTGAATCTCTAAAGTTATAGACTTTCTAACATATTTTTATCGTTAAGATGAGATTTTACTATTAACCGCAAATTTAATGAGGGCCTTTGAGAAAAAAAGGAAAAATATTATATGATCAAAACGTAAATCATTAGGACTTTCCCGTTTAATCAAATTAGCACAGGTAACCAAGTAAAACACAACCACGCTTGCTTTCTCTCAATTTTTTCTTTCCAAATTGGCAAATAATGCAAGAAGGATAATCCAAGCCGACTGTTAAAAAGCCGTTAGAGGAGAATATATCTCGGCCGGAAAATGTTGAAGGAATATCTTTGTTCAACTTTCTTGGAATTCCCACGTAGCGTAATAATACCTCTTTTACTAATCGGCAATTGAAACTGTTTAGAATCCATCACTATTGATAGGAGGAATGTCGGTAGACAAATGCCAAGCAATTTATCTTGTCTTTCTTTTACACTAAATTCACCGCTAACCAATTAATCAGCTTTTTCGTATGATAATTTACAAAATATATTAATTGTAATAGAAAAGAATTGCTATAAGAATATTTTTTCCAGTTTTTAATTTCTTTTTTATCTTTGGACACTTTACTTTATTTGACATCAATTGGATATCGTTAAGTTAGATTATGTTTCGATGGTATTTTCACATATCGTGGAGGAGCGCGTGCGTTACATCATGAAAAGGAAAAGAGAGAGAGAGAGAGAGAGAGAGAGAGAGAAAAGTCAAAGAAGCAGATGTTTTCTGATATTTAAAAATACTTAGACTATTTACGTGGCACGCTATTTTCGCATCGGTTGGCGGCGGCTTTGGAAAACCCCACAATGGCGTAGACGATGGTGGATCATCAAAGTGTATATAATTGTAATTTTAAGAATAGAAACATCGAATCACTGCTCTTATTATTTCACTCAAGATTATTTCCTATGTACGATGGTGAGAAAAATAAAATGAAAAAGTTGTCAGCAGGTGTGTGTTTGATCTAGTAAAGAGTTCTCAATGACGTAAAAGTCAATCAACTAGGCGCGTAGTTCTTATATGAGATATTTTCATCCTCGCGATTGAATTCGGTCGTCGTCGTCGCCGGTTTGCTAACTCGGGAAGATCTAATTTTAGTGGTCACTTTGATCGGTACAAGCCTAGTTTGGACCCCGGGACTCCGGCCAAACCTCAGTCGACAATGATTCACCGGCATCTTCCTAGTTCTATCTATATCTTCTAAAGGCACACACACACACACACACATGTGACGATCCTTCCAAATTAAATCTACGCCTTTCTCTTCCCTTATTTCCCCAAATCCTCATCCCCACCTTTTTACGTAGTATTCAAAAATGATATACAAATGACATCAGATGTTTCATCGTTTCTCTAATTATTTTACTTTATTTAATGGGATTAAAGAAAGCCATTAATACAAAAATAGAAAATACATTTATATGAAGTCAGGACGTAATATAGATTAAAGATAATTTCTTATAGAGAATATTGATTGAAAGTATATATAATGAAATAGAAATGTATCCATGAAAAGTATGTTATTAGCAGTTGTTTTGTTAAGAAAATTTGGTAAGAATCATAGCAAAACTAAGAAAAATAATTCATCGCGTGACAACACAAACTCTACCTACGAAAAACATATACTCGGAGGAGAGAGGTCTTATTATTTATTTTGTTTATTTTCCAGGAGAGATGTGTTTGCATATAGCCGCTTCCGGTGGTCAAGTTGAGCTTGTCCGTTTGTTGCTAAGACTCGGAGCTGATCTCGAGGCACGCGAAGCGCTTTCAGGCAAGACTGCCCTTCATCTTGCTGTCGAAGGACGCTGCCGATCAGTAATAGCCTTCCTATTGCACGAATGCAGGCCTTGTTTAAATGCCCCGACGTACGCGGGCATTACAGCTTATCAAATTGCACTTTGTTTGGACGGACAACTTGCGAGGGAACTGGTCAGACTTGGGGCTACGCCACAACCTCTTCCCGAATCCGAATCCGATTCCGAGGAAAGCGATGACGAAGACGAAAAGCCCGACGATTATCTACCATTCATTGCAAGGCACCGACAACAAAATGTCGTAGGCGTAGGAGTATAAAAAAAAAATAACATTGGAAAAACACGGATCGCGAGAAGATGGAAAAACGAGAATAGAAAATTAGTACAATGGGGAAATTACGTTAAATGAAAACTTTTAGATCTGCATGTTTTAACAAGTTCCGTTGCCGAATTAGATTTTCAGTGACTTTAAACGTTAAAGCTTTGTGAGTTAAGATAAACAACCCATAAATATGAGTAGTCCAAATTTCAAATAGCTTCAACGTCGTGTGCCACGGAATGATATTACTATCGAAACTATATGTTTCTACAAAGAAAAATAATTAAACATTCGACGATTGATCAATCGATAGTGTTCGTTAAATGCGATTACTTTTTTCTTCTTTTTTCTATAATACAAATAAAATTGAAATCGTTTCAATTCAATTCAACGATCTGCTGTATTTTTATATACGCGAGCGAATTGTTTTCTTTTATGGAGAAATTCATACTGATTGATTTTACGTTATTAGCAATCGATGTATCTCCTCGCATTCTTTTATTCATTAATGGAACAATTAAGATAATTTCATCGAATGTTTAAAAAAATATCAATAATGTCAAAGACGTACGTATAATATGTATAACGATAAATACGAAAAGATCGATTAAAGGAAAAAAATGAACGATATATATTATTATTACGGAAGGAAAACGAAAAAGATATTCGACACGAACGAAGAAAAAAAAACAATCCCGCGAGGTCTGAAAAACAAATGTACGAGAAAAAATAGACTACACACTTTACACGCGATAGCCCGGATAACAAATTATTTTGCCAAAATAGCTATTTTCAATTGTTCTATCTCCGCATTTCAAATGAAACAAAAGAGCTAATCGTTTAATGAAAAACAATACCTAAATTGTTATTTTCAGTTTAAACCCAATTATTAGAATAGAACTGTCCTTTAATTTATCTTAAAAAGAAAATACGTTTGTTGTTCGTTTTCAAGATAAATACATTTAAAAAAAAAAATTTATACATATTTATAGTTTTATTATAACGCATATTTTACAATAGTGTAAAGGGTTTTTGTTTTAAAAGTTATTTTCAATATAAAGTGTAAAAGGGATAACACGGAATAAATAGTAAGTCGTCGTTATTTAGGGTTGTTTGTTTTTTTTTAAACGAAACTTCTTTGGGAAAATTTTCAAGCACAAATTTTCAATCGACACGAAAAATGAAAGGTTTCGAAAGGAGGAGCACGTTATTTGAGTGGTGGGGAAGAAACAGAGCAATATTGATCCGGCAAGACCATAAGAATGGTTACACGTGCTTTTCTTTTTTTATTTTCTGCAATTTTCAACATTTCCATGCACTTGTTTTTTTTTTTTATTTCATTTTTTTCATCAAACGATTAGTCCTTTTGTGCCATAGAATAATTAAAACAATTATGGAAAAAACCATTAGTAACGTTATAATACGAGTCAATGTATGCGACCACACACACACACACACACACAATACAGAATATATTTACGCTTATTAATCCTCGAATTATTGAGGACATCCGTTGTAAATCTTGCGTAATGTACATATACATATACATATATACAAACATACTATCGTGAAAGTAAAAATCGTAAGATAAGCTCGGTTGTCGCTCCGAAACTTTATTTTCGTTTTTTTTTTTTGCGTTAATTTTTTTGCGTACCGAACATATACGGTTGGACTCGATGTACATTCAATTGAAATAAGATTAATCAATTATATCTATCATCATTAGATAGATTAGTGTACATAGATATGTTTAACGTGTTTTAGTAGAGCCCGTAAAATAATTAATAATAATGTTTAGATATGATATTTATGAAATTTCTTCGACTTTTAACGTGGCTCTAGTAAATTAGAAGAGATGAATCATGTCTTCATATTTACATTACTACTACACCATTTAATACGTGACCATCGGTCTTTTCTCTTTGTAAATATATAACTCTACTTTCACTCTTTCTTTTTTTAGAAACATTTAATATAGATTAATTAATTGATTAAATAAATAATATTATTAATAATTGTATGAAAGAACGATGCGAAAGATATACGAGAGAGAGAGAGAGAGAGAGAAATTGATGAACGTTGCAGATATATGTTAATACAAAACAACAGACTTATTGTTAAACGTCCATAATTATTTTTTAGTAATAAAAAAGGCCCTACGACGTAAGAGGGGCGTCTTATACTTTCAGGCTTTTTTCTTTTTCTTATTTACTTTTCTTATTTACTTTTTGCAAGCAGTAAAAATTGATATCAATTTTTTACAAGACAGTTTGTAAAAGAAGAAAAAACGAACAAAATACGAGGCAGACTCGAAATTTGTCAAATCTATTTAGAAAGTAAAAAAGCTCGATGCATAATGGTCTAGATATTCCAAGAATTTCTTCGATCTTTTTCTTTTTTGGGGGAGTTTGGTCTACGGTTTTTGCCGCTAGAACCTCTGGAATTATATTTGGATTAGAGAAGGAGGAGGAAGTTTGCACGAATCGTCTGCTGTTTCTCTTGAATGTAGAAAGTACGAACTTTAATTATAGTCTTTCCTTCCATTCGCAGAAAAAATGATGACGACGATTCACCGTCGATAGCACGCAAAAGAGAAGTACATATATATATTTATGATTAATTACTTACAATTAGATAGTTATTTCTATACTATGGACTCGGTCATATTAAAATTTATTAATAATAAATTTTTTTTTCAAATACATGTGCAGTTACGGATAAAATATAATATTAGCAGATCGATGGTAAAGTCATTTACAATTTATAAATATGATCAATTTTCAAATGGGAATTCGAATGCAATGAAAGAATTCTTTATAAAATGTTCCAATTGTCTCCAATTTTGAGAACCTTTTTATTAATCGTTCTCTTGTATGGGAAACTTTTTTGCTTTGTTTTGCTTTATTTTGCTTTGTTTTATTTTGTTTTTTATACGAGCCTTTCACGAGATTGAAACTTGTATATATCTAGTTCTCATTTGAATGTTAAAATAAATTGTATATATATGTAGTAGCTTTCGATCAGGGTCAAGAGACTCTGAAGAACGAATCTAAACTACGCAACAGGTCGAGAATTGTCTGGAAAACCCCAGCAGTTGCTTCAGTTTATTGTAGGAAATACCAACTTACAAAGAGAAACGATAGCATGACCAAATCGCGTGGCCTTGTTTAAGTAATTTCTGATTGTTTTAATATCTTCTCCTCCACAAATGGATAACCGATAAAAATTCACGTTTCTGCATAATACTTAAAATAAACATTTTCGAATACTCGTACTTGCGAAGATAGGAGAATCTTGAAAGGTCGTTAAAAAATATTTATATTATTTCTAATAATACGCAACGATTCTTTTTTCTTGCTTTTCTTTTCTAATAAATAATTATCGTCGAAAGGTCATCGCACGGCAAAGCAACTTTCAAAAAAGGCTTCCAAAAAAGACTTTGAAAAAACATCATGGCGAGTAGAGTCGCAAGAACAATCCGATAAATCAACTTCCAAATGAAATAAAAAAGAAAAAAAAAAGCACATATCTACTGAATATTATGTTAAACAAATTGTATTGGATATTATTTTTAACGTTAAAATTGATAAATATTTCTTTCGCATTTTATATCGCAATATAAGACAAAAGAAAAAAAAAGCACGATCTTTTTCGATATTATTATCGATTAGAAAATGATTACCATTACGTAAAGAATATGTACGTTTATGCATCGTAAGTTGAAAGTAGAGCACAGTACAACAAAACATACTCATGTCGTAATCCGTATGATGAGAGGGACGAATATTAAACCGGAATAAACTCTTTATCAATTTCAAAATTAGAATAAAGAAATATATTTTTTTTTATCGACGATCGACAATTGCATTAAATTATTGAATTAAATTCGTGCGATAAAAAAGATATTAATGGCAAAAGAATTTGAAGGAGAGGTAAGGAAAGGTGTTCATTAAAATATGAACAAACAAATGTTTTTTAGAATAATTTAGTTTAGACCAAACATGGTGAGAATGGTAATACGCCGTTGTGATAAGAGTAAGCCAGTGTTTCTCAATCGATTACGTGCCGCCGCGGACTAATGAGTCATTATTTATATTATTTATTTTTCATTATTTTTCATTATTTTTCATTATTTTGATTACGGAAAGCAAATGAGGAGGTCTGTCGAAAGAAAGGATGGATGTATTGTAATGTTTAATAACGATCATAATACCGATTGAGTTTTTGTCGAATACTGTCGAATGTAAAGGAACATTCTATGTTATACGTAATCTATGTTATACGTAAAAGTGTTATCTCGATGAACAACGAGAGGCGCTAGTTGGCAATTTGTAGAGCTTTCTGGAAACTGCACCGGCACGCATTAAAACAAGTCATCGACTGATTTTTCTTCACGTGAGATAGAGTTTTAGCGAATGAGTTAAAATCCAAATATTATCAAACGATTATTTTCATTCATATCTAACGATCATTATGGATAAGGTAAATCTTTTTAATCAATTTATTTATTCTTCTTCAATTATTCGCTTTTAAGTTGCGTCGTCGATATTTCTGAATTAGAACACGTTACTGTCGCTCATCTTTCATAAATCGACACAACGACGTTAGGTGTGCGATTATTACAACTTTTAATCTTTTATTTAGAATTTTATTCGTTATTAATTCACATTGAAATTTTTGATATTAGAAAAATATTAATTTTATAATTGATTGATTAAATGAAAATATTCAATTTTTCTATATTTGATTAACATCATGGAGGATATTTATTTGAACGATGTTTTATTTTGTCTCCAGGTATCTGTATTAAAAGAGAAAGGCAATGCTGCCTTGCAAGAGGGTAGATTTGACGAAGCTGTTCAATACTATTCAGAAGCTATAACTTTAGATAATAATAATCATGTTTTATACAGTAATCGTTCAGCAGCGTATGCGAAAGCTAAATTGTATGAAAAGGCTTTGGAGGATGCTGAGAAAACAGTTAACTTGAAACCTGATTGGGGTAAGGGATATTCACGCAAGGGCAGCGCTCTTGCGTATCTTGGAAAGCTAGACGAATCTATTGAGGCTTACGAAAAGGGTTTGATGTTGGATCCGGATAATGAACAAATGAAAGCCAGTTTGAAAGATGTCAAAACGCAAAAATTTTCAATGACATATAATCCGTTTAATCATCCGAATCTTCTTAAAAAATTGTCCAACGATCCCAGAACGAAATCTTTTGTCAGTGATCCAGAATATTTAAAATTGTTGCAAGAGCTACGCAATAATCCTCAAAGTTTATCTCTAAATCTTCAAGATCCACGAGTATTGACAACTCTTGAAGTCATTTTAGGAGTAAACGAATCTATGGATGTAGACCAAGAATTACCACCAGAACCTCCCAAACCTAAACCAGAGCCTAAAGTAGAAAAAAAAGAAGAGGACGATTTACCAACGGAAAAGAAAGAAGCTCTAAACGAAAAAAAATTAGGAAATGAGGCCTACAAGAAGAAGAACTTTGAGGAAGCTCTTTTGCATTACAACAAAGCAGTCCAACTTGATCCCACGGAAATAGTTTATTTGCTCAATATAGCCGCTGTTTATTTTGAACAAAAGGAGTACGACAAATGTATTTGTCAATGTGAAAAGGCAATAGATCTAGGAAGAGAAAATCGAGCAGATTTTAAATTGATAGCTAAAGCGTTTACCAGAATTGGTCATGCATATAAGAAAATGTCCAATTGGAAACAAGCCAAAGTATATTACGAAAAATCTATGTCCGAACACAGAACACCAGAAATTAAAACATTACTCTCAGACATAGATAAAATTATAAAAGAAGAAGAGAGGAAAGCTTATATTGATCCTGTCAAAGCGGAAGAAGAGAAAGAATTGGGTAACCAAAAGTACAAAGATGGCGATTATCCAGCAGCGATAAAACATTATTCTGAAGCTATTAAAAGAAACCCAGATGATCCCAAATATTATAGTAATAGAGCAGCTTGTTACACTAAATTGGCAGCTTTTGATCTTGGATTGAAAGACTGCGAAAAGTGCGTTGAAATAGATCCCAAGTTTATTAAGGGCTGGATTAGGAAAGGAAAAATATTACAAGGAATGCAACAGCAAGGAAAAGCATTAACGGCGTATCAAAAAGCATTGGAATTGGATCCGTCAAATGGCGAGGCATTGGAGGGCTATCGCTCCTGTGCCGTATCTGTTAGTTCTAATCCCGAGGAAGTTAGAAAAAGAGCAATGGCGGATCCCGAAGTTCAAGGTATTCTGCGAGACCCACCCATGAGATTGATCTTAGAACAAATGCAAAGCGATCCCCGAGCCTTACAAGAGTAAGTATATCCAAAAATCAATTATCTCAGGAAAGGAAAATATCAATTATATCTACGTTTAATATTCTTCTTTTCTTTTTTTTTTGTTTTCCAGTCACTTGAAGAATCCAGAAATAGCTGCCAAATTACAAAAGCTTTTGGAATCCGGTCTTATAGCCATTCATTAAACAAATACGACGAGGACATTTATATGTGCACGTTGGTGCCTACACACTTAGCACCAAAATTATAACATTCAGTTCCTTCGACATTAAAAACACTATGCTGTTTATTCCGTTTCCATCTACATATTGCTGGTTCATAATCACACATTGCACCGAATGCTTGATCTGACAAAAGTTTAATTTTATATCTTTATTCGAGATAAAACTGTTTCAAGTACTAATTTTTGTCATTAATAATATTTCGATGCATATACAATGAAAGAAGAATATAATAATAAGAAGAAGAAAAAGAAGAACCGGGTAACATTGCTGTCCATTATTTCCATGAGATAACTTGTTACATTGATTAATATGTTTTATTATGTATTTACTTATGCGAAACGGTGAAATACTTAATCCAGACAACTAATTTCTATATCACAGGGGTTGAAAATCTTTGCCACCATTTTATAATAATAAAATTGCTCTTTGCGATTGCTAGTTGTAAAAAGCATTTATTCAAGAGCAAATTTTAAGTTAGTTTAAATAGGAACTAATAATACAAATCAGTTCAAAGTCAAATTATAATGCACGAGATAATATTCATTCTTGTGATAAACAGAGAATGTTGTTCATATATATTTACTGGGAACGATGATCTTCGACATTAACATAATTTAATTCTCTAAAAGTCTTTGTCATTGAATAAACATTTATTTCGTCGTGAAATATGTCGGTGCAGCATTATTATTCATTATATTTATATGAATAATTCTATTGTACGTTTAATACAAAATGTTAATTTGATTTAATATATATATATATAATCGACTCCATTATTAATTATAATTATAACTTGCTCGGTTTAAAGAAGTATCTATTATAAGCTCTGTTTTGGATCGTTCAAGGTTAATAAAATTTCAAAATTTGTAATTAAAAATAGAATAAAAATTCGTTTCGCGATCGGTTTTTGTAACTGATAGATTCGTTACTGTTGACACAGGAACGCCATCCATCAGGCGAAAAATCTTGGAAACGTGTAAATTTGAGTTTCATTAAAAAAATTTCATGTAAATTTATAAATTTTAAATTGCCATTCCAAAAAAGTTAAATTACTTGATTTTCAATTAATTTGGATATTAATTATAAATATGTACAATTAAAATGTAGTAAAATACTCATAGTCAAGAAAACGAGTTCGCGAGTACTTATTGATTTATCATTTTCAAGGGTTGGTATATAGAAATTAGAAGATGGCGATCCAATCGTTTTTCGAAAGTGTCAAACTCTAATAACAAACCAGACTTTTATCTGGTTATGAATATAACACATACTTTAACAATTTCTTATTAATTGAATTTATAATTTAAATATATTTAACTCGATAAGTTTTCAGCAAGTGTAATAGGTATTTATGATGGCTTCAAGTAAAAGTACGAGAGAAGTACTTCTATCGATAATCGATGATATTGAATTAATAGCAAAGTAAGATACGTTATTTATTCTGATAAATATACAATAATAATATATAGTTTAGTCTCGTATAACACGGTTATTAAATTTCAAAAAAATTCTTCTGTGTCATACGAAAGAAAAAGCTAGTGCAAAAGAAAAAAGTTAGGTTATAAACATTGGACATATAGATAATGGTATTCCATTCAATTTTTCTCGTGTATTCATTGAATCTGAGTACTTCAATGTTTGCTTTCTTCTTTTTTACATTAAGGGAAATGATAGAAAACATAATAGCTCCAAAATCCATGAAATTATCCAGTGCAGAGCATATGCAGTTGACAGAATTATTAATTTCCAAAGACAAAGAATTGAAAAGTACTTTGAAGCAAGCTGCTGAGCAAGCAAAAATTAATTTAAAAATGGAAGCGTTGAAGGCAGAAGTCGAAAGACAAGATCAGGATATTCAACAGTTACAGCGTCAGTTAAAGGAAGCAGAACAAATATTAGCCACTGCTATATATCAGGCTAAACAAAAATTACAATCTATCTCACGTGCTAACAAACGTCCTGTACCTTCTGAAGAACTTATTAAATTTGCTCATAGAATAAGCGCATCCAATGCCATTTGTGCTCCGTTAACGTGGCAACAAGGAGATCCTCGAAGGCCTTATCCTACTGGTATATTTATACTTTTTTTTTATCTTTAGAATAAGTAAATAAAAAATGAATATTTTTCAGATATCGAAATGAGATTAGGATGTTTAGGTAGGCTAAGCGACCTTCCTTTAAACGTGCCAGTATTAGGGTCTCATCCAGGAATACCATCAGATTTGCATAGAACCGGTCATCCTGCTGGTGGTATATATTTTCTACAGTCATTTAGAATTTATTTTAAATAAATATTATAATATATTTTAAATTATCAGAACCTCCGGTTTCGCAAGCAAATCAGTTTGCGTGGCATCCGTCAGGAGAGATCCACATGTCGGTGGGTGGACAAGGGAGTGTAGCTATGAATACTCATAAACAAGAAACGGAAGATGTTGAAGTTATGTCGACGGATTCATCGAGTAGTTCATCTAGCGATTCCCAATAGACTGATGTAAATATTACATTACAATCAATTTAACATACGTGATATGAGATTTATTTATGTTAATTTTTAATTGCTATATTAAGTCTTATTTATGTTATTGTAAATATACAATGCTTTATAACAAAAAAATTGAGAACACTTAAGAAAGTTGTACCATTTCTTAATTAACGATATCGTCACAACGATCCTAGAAGTATATTTGGCAAGAACTTGTTTAATTCTTGAGGCGTGTAATACACTTCGCTATTTGCCTGAAATATAGAAAAAGAGTATAGCAAACGTTAACGAGAAGATATCAAAAATGTACGAGAGAATAAAATCATGCGATATTCTTTAACACGTTAGCTATTGCGCAGCAAAGAAGAGAAGATTTCAACCACAGCTTAAGAACTTATTTTTTATATCGATTACAATTAAAAATGTGCGATATTGGAATTTAAATGGAAATCGTGAAGACTGGTAGCAAACGAATAATATGGTATTTGATAATACATAAACATTTAATTGTAATTGTAAACATAGAACACTCACCAACAATACTTGATTATTAAACGATGTTTTTTGAAACAAAACATTTTCATTGGTAAATTTTAAATTAAATAATTCGCAGTCTTTTTTAAGTTTTTCTACGTCTTTGTACAACAGGAGTTCTTGCAATTTCAATCCAGGAAAGGTGAGATTTTTATTATTATATCCTGAACTCATAATTTCCAAGACATTTCTAAAATAATATACATAAAATAGACAATTATTGCTTGTAGAATAAGATAAAAAAGATAAATACCTTCTCAAACTCTTTAAATTGCACATCGCGGCACAGAGAAATATTGGACGGAGTTTTTCTATTAATCGAAATACTCGTACATAATTTCTCAAATACCAAGCTATAGAAATCTTCGTAGCTAATTTAACATCCTCCGACTTTCTAGAAAATATATTTATCATTATTTGTCTACTTATATTCGATATTATTATCGAATATTATTACAACGTTAACATCAAGCAATTAGACGTTAGAAAAAATTACATTAATGCACTTTTATCTTAATTATTGTGTGACATGCCTTAGTTTTTCAGGAAGAATTAATGCTCTATTCAATCCAGATACATCTCCAATGTTTAAAAGAATATACAATGCTTCCATTTCTATTCTGTTATCGACCATCGCAATTGCTTCTATTTCTTTGTGAATTTCTAATTCCCTTTCCCTGTTTAACGTATCATACAAAATTAACAATTTTTTGATACATTCCAGCAAATGTTGATCGTTTATTTTAGGATTAAACTCGTTAATGTTTCGTTCGCTGAGCCTGCGAAATGTCTCATAAGATTAAGACAAACTAAATCAGGTTGTTTTTTTTTTCTTTTTTGTATTACCTTTGACCAGCGTAAATATGAAATCTTACTATGGGTTCTAAAATTTCAATACTCATAGTCGTAGGAATTCTTTGAATTACTAAATCCTGCCGTATGGCTCGTAATCGGTCAAATGCGAAATCATATATATGTATCCAGTCGACGTCTGTGCGCGTTATTATCCTAAATTGTAGACAAAATATATCAATACTCGTTACGCAGTGACATAGCTATAACTGCCGTTATGATAAATACAATAATAATAATACTTTGTAAACAAATATTTAATTGTCGATAGCAATACAGGCCCTGGTCGTAAGGAACTTGGATCCGTCATAATTTGGCCCGCAGCTGAACGGGAATAACTTTTGATTATCTTCTTTGGATCTGCTTTTGGTTTTTTTAAATGTTTTGTTTTTTCGTCGATCTCAAATCGATGGAGCAAGCCTTCCCTTTCTCTCCTAATTAATTTCAAATAATATTAATAATTCATCGAAATATTACAAAATAGTTGATAAGATGGTTTAGTAATAATTAATGTCGTTTGTTATAGAAGAATTTGGGTAACACGGACAATTCTTGTCATAAAAGGTTCTTTTTAATTTATGTCGATTAAAATCTTGAGAATACTGATATATCAAAATATCTATACGAAGCCTCGGCATTATCGTAAACTATGGCGATCTGCAATGAAGTCTTAATAAGATTTCATTAATTTNATATATGTATGTGTGCGTTTATATTATAACATTGATTTTCATGTTTAGTACAATGAGATGTATGAGATACGATTAGCTGGTGAAGAAAAAGTAGATAAATTAGTATTAGATTTTGATCCTGTTGCAAAAAAAGAACTTATAAGCGTAAATAAGGATTTGGTCAAACGTTTGAAACCGCATCAAGCAGAGGGTATTAAATTTATGTGGGATGCGTGCTTCGAATCCTTAGAAAGAATAAAAACTACTTCCGGATCTGGTTGCATTCTTGCGCATTGCATGGGACTTGGAAAGACTCTACAAATAATTACTTTATCGCATACTCTTTTAACTTACGAGGAAACTGGAATAAAAACTATCTTAGTAGTTTGTCCTCTTAGTACTGTTCTTAATTGGGTTAATGAATTTGAGATGTGGCTAAAGGATGTAGAGAACGGAGATATCGAAACGTTCGAATTGACAAAGTAAGCCTCTTATTTTTCTATCTACATATAATACTAAGCTGATCTGCATGCTAATGATAGTAATATCATTTAATCGTGTATTTTATTTTTCGTTTTCCTTTAAGATGTAAAAAGAACTTTGAAAGAAAATATCAGCTTCAAAATTGGCACGATAGTGGCGGTGTCTTAATTATTGGATACGAAATGTTTCGCAATCTTACCGGTTCGAATAAAAATATTCGAAAAAATATGAAAGATGCGATATTAAAATGTTTGATAGATCCTGGTCCAGATCTTGTTGTGTGCGATGAGGGACATTTATTGAAAAACGAAGATACTGCGCTTAGTAAAAGCATGAAACGAATTAAAACGCTTCGACGTATTGTCCTCACTGGAACGCCATTACAAAATAATTTAATAGAATGTAAGGGGATTTATATCTATATAATTAAAAATTATATATTTAATTTTTTATTATTTATTAACATAAAGCACACGTTTTTCAGATCACTGCATGGTTCAATTCGTTAAGCCTAATCTTTTGGGTACAAAACGAGAATTCTTAAACAGATTCGTAAATCCCATAACGAATGGACAATTTGATAATTCAACGGAATACGACGTTAAATTAATGAAAAAACGTGCTCATGTATTGAACAAATTATTAAAAGGAAGTATTCAAAGATTTGATTATTCCGTATTAACGCCCTTTTTACCACCAAAACAAGAATATGTTATTTTTGTTAGACTTACGGATGTACAAATCAAATTATATCAATATTATTTGGATAATCTTACAAGGTACATTAATATCAATATTATAGTAATATTTAGAAAGATATAATTCTTAACCAACTACCTTGAAATAACTTGAATAATTTTATTTTGATTAGACGTTTGAGTGGTACGAAAGGTACCCTGTTCGCAGATTTTCAAGCACTGCAAAGAATATGGACTCATCCTATAGTCTTGCGATTGAATTCGGAGAAAGTTGAGAAGGCTAATGAAAAGAAAAGATATTCCAGTGATTCGGAAGGGTCGTTAAAAGATTTTATCGACGACGACGACGAGACGACTAGTAGCGACAATAACGACAGTGATGTTCAGTCCATCCATTCTACATCGCCTGTTCGCAAACGAAAAACTCGAAATAATACTTTGGGTAAGATTTATACATCGAATCGTTAAGTACCATTTTTATTTAACCTAATTATTTCATTTTATTTTTTGAAGAAAATGATTCAGAGCCGGAGTTAGTTGAAGTATTACCAGAAAAAGAAGAAGAGTGGTGGTCGCAATTTGTACAGCCTGAACACTTCGAAGACATGAGGGTTTCTACGAAACTTGTTCTATTGTTTGGTATTTTAAAAGAATGTGAAACAATTGGCGACAAAGTGTAAGTTCGTAATATTATTTTTATTTCAAAGATGTCATATTCATGATCAATATATTTTTAGATTGCTGTTTTCTCAGTCGTTATATTCATTAACGTTGATTGAACAATTTCTCGCTCAAATAGACGAAGCAGAGCAAAACAATGAAATATTAGAAAGATTAGAAGGACATACCGGAAGTTGGTCTCTAGGTTTAGATTATTTCAGATTAGACGGTCAAACTTCTGCAGAAAATAGAAACATTTGGTGTAAGATATTTAATAAACCCAGCAATACAAGGGCAAGATTATTTCTTATATCAACGCGTGCAGGAGGTTTGGGTATAAATTTAACAGCTGCTAATAGAGTTATTATATTTGACGCAAGTTGGAACCCGTCGCATGATATCCAAAGTATATTCAGAGTGTACAGGTATTGTTTACAAATATTTCATTTAAATAACGCTAATTCCTTATAGTTTTAAATGGTTTTATATTTTAAACGCAGGTTTGGTCAAAAGAAACCGTGTTACGTTTACCGATTTCTCGCGTTGGGTACGATGGAAGAAAAGATATATAATCGGCAAGTAACGAAATTATCACTTTCCTGTCGTGTCGTTGACGAGCAACAAATAGAACGACATTATAGTCATGATGCTCTTAACGAATTGTATAAATTCGAGCCACATACCAACGTCGATAAACCAACTTTAAATTTACCTAAAGATAGATTGTTGGCAGAAATATTTTTAAAATACAAGGATTTTGTTCAAAATTATCACGAGCATGATTCCTTATTGGAGAACAAGGTAAAACTATAATTGTCACGTAATCGAATCGACTATCTAATTTGTGATATTATTTTTAACTTGTATTTTTTAAGGCTGACGAAGAATTAGACGAAGAGGAAAGGAAACAAGCTTGGTTAGAATACGAAGAAGAGAGAGAAAGGCCAAATATTAATGCAACTACGGCAGCTTATCAAAATAATATTTTATTACAACAATACAATAATATGGTCGCTAATATGAGTCGTAAAAATATGGCATTAAATAGTACCACCCAATCTAGTAGTGATTACGAAAATCTACAAAAACTTATTGAGAAAGATGTAAGAGATTAACAACAGAATATGATATATTTTTTTATAAACATCGTATATGGTCGGTATTGATATTAAATGAAATTTCAGTATCCCAACGCAACACCGGAACAACGTAAATTTATGACGACTAAAGCTTTAGTGGATATGTATAATTATTGGGAAGAACAGGCTATGAGTCAACCTAGCAGAAATCCTCTTCTTGCACAGGTATTTGTTTTATGCGCGTCTGTATAAGATCATAATTTTTTAAATAATATTTTAGTAACAAATGTGTTTTAATATTATAACTGAATCAACAGAATATGCAAAATAATATGCAACAGAAAACTACGACATTGGGAACAACTAATATATCTGCAGCAGTAAGTTCTTTAGTTTTATTATTATTGAAATATAACAGTTAACTTAAAAAGTTAAAAGAAAAAACTTTCTAAATCAAGTTAGTATCACATTTTACTTGAATTTGTTCTTATTATTTTTACCGTATAGACGAACCAGAATTTTTTGAGACAACATTTGCTACAAAATCAACAAGTATTATATAATAACTCAAACAACACATATGCAAACGTATCTAATCCACAATTAAAGGGTGGAATTAGAGTAATTAATCCATATGTTTATTCAAAACCTTCAACCAGTAACATTCAACCTAGGAATGAGATTCCGCAGGTAATAAATTTTACATGAACTTTGAGTGAAATCTATTTTGATCGATATTTTTTACAAAATTTTGTAGATTACGATAGAACCAACAAAGACAGCCGAAACGTCTGCTAAAACTTCAACTGTTCCAACAAATAAGGAACAAGAAGAATGATCCTTAAAATAATATCTTATCATTGTCTTTCTGATTAGGTAAACTATATTCTTCAGTATGAGTAGCAAAGAATCAAACTAATTATTTTTATTTAATTTATTCACGCTAATATAAAATTCAATCGTTGAATAAAAATCATATGTCTAATAAAAATAATCGTTTCATCAATTTGGATTGATAAAAAATTAAAAAAAAAAAAGAAATCATTTGAATAGCTTTTATATAATAATGTACGAAAGCAAATGGAATTTTCTTATTCGAAGTGATTATTGTAAAAAACATAATTAATTAGCTACATAAGAATTAATAAATAATCCATCTCCACTTTCATATACTTTGTATAAATGAGAACGTTAATTGAATGGAATAATAAGTTTGATTCTTTGAGTAGAATTTTCATAATGGAAAACTGTCATTATATTAATGAAATATTTAAAGAACAAGTATTCGTAATCCTTATACATAATTGTATTTTTTTTTCTTTTTTTAATTATCAAGTTTATTTTCATTTGTAGAAGTATTACGTGCAGAAAAACATAATTTTACGTAGAGTTGTGATCATCTATAATTCAATACTACGAATATTGCATAAAACGAGTAATAGTTTTCTAAATGTTGTACAATGAAAAAAACTAGATTGTTTTTTAGTATCTCCCATACAAATTTAGTTTATTTGATTGATTATAGCAGCTTAGCGCATTGAATTAAGAATAGTCGAATTAGGTGTTTCATTTAAGTATTGTACTAGATATAATATTATTAGATTATGTTTATATCACAAGAGATATATATATATATATATATATACGAGTGTATGTTATATCTATTTTGATTTCTTAATATAAAGCAAGAAAAAAAGGATAATTCTTTTTGAATCTTTTTCTTGAGACATTGTAGAAGAATATATTAAAAATTATTGTTTCTTTATTGTATGCAATCTGGCGGTAAAGCTTTTCTCCAACCATTTTTAAGTAAAGTTCTTAATTCAATTTTTTTTTTTACAAAGTTTGGAAATGTCGCTAAATTGAAGTACTCTGCCGAATCATCATTGTGATTATATAATTCCTCGCTAATTATTATTTTCCAATCGACCGTTTTGTTTCTGGATAAAAATGGTATCCAAGCAGTGTATCTGTACTCGCCTGATTTCAAACTGTATCCCATTATAGTTATTTCTTTCAAATGTGGCTCATCACTGTTAGGATGTAATGTAGGTTCTATACCTGGTCTTGGATATTGACTAAATGCTGCTTTTTTCCATGATATTATCTAAGATAAGAAATAAAATTATAATAAAACTACATTTATGATAAAAAAAAAAAAAAAAGAAAACTTATAATACAATCCATCCTTACTTTGTTATTCAATATAGCTCTGATAAGTGGTATAAGACTAACTCCTTCTGTGCACACCGATGAATCTTTTTTATTATTGTTATACCTGTTTTCTATGTTTGAACAAAGTGGTATTGGAATTCTTGCTAATTCGGCAATTGTAGGAAAAATATCAACCAGTTCTACAATAGCATCTACAAAAAAATAAGAACAACTTGTTTCATATTTTTGTAGTACTTTCTATTAATATTATTTCAATAATATTTCTTTAAATTACCCGTTTTCGTATAAGTATCTGTATATTGCAAAAATGTATCTCCTTTCTCTTTAATCAGAGAATCCTTTAAATTTGTGTATCCTTTATATTTCAATGTAAATTTATCAATAGTATTAACGTCATTTTCGGTTTTCTTAAATAAATATAATATTCCAATATACAAAATTTGTAAACGTGATTTAAAAAAAACAAGATGATAGTAATATATAAATAAAAATATACGATGATACCATCTGTCGGTATAACAATTAAGAAAGACTCGGGAGATAATATTACCGACTGTGATAAACGTAGAAAAAATATTTTGATTTAATATAAAACCAATACACGTGAAAATTACAAACCTTTAATGTCATAAAAGGTATCGATATTATTAAAGGTACATGTACTGAAACGTCAAAGTTACTATATTTGCCCCATTCTGCATGCTCTCCTAAAGACCAACCTGTATAATTAAAAAACAGAATATTATAGAGTGTTTTAAATTTGTATCTATAATACAGTTGAATATTGTTTACCATGATCAGAAGTTAATATAATCACAGTTTTTTTTCAGAATCTTAGAAATATACAATTGATAAATAAGTTTGCCAATAATGTCATCGATATAAGAAACAGCTCCATAATATGATTGTATTATCAATTTGGCAAAATTTTCTAAGCAACAAAAAAATGAATATTTTTAATTTCAATTAATATATTTAAAAAAAAAACAATTTATATTATACCTGGTATTTTTTCCCATGGAAATTTAAGATGTAACTTTTGTATATCTTTTCTTTTGCGAAGATCTGTCCATGGATTATATGAAACGCTATCAGTATTATTCGGCCAAGCATATGGCTTAGGAATTTCAAATTTTTCTAATGGATGATATTCTGTAAATAAATTTAATATTATTTATTTATTTGATATAAAATTCTATTTTTAAATTATATTTTGAATGCATTTTTCACTTATATGCAAAGAATATAGAAATATATTTTTTACTTAGGTATTTTTTAGGATATTTTAAAGGAATATGTGGTTTATGAAAGCCAACGGCTAAAAAGAATGGCTTAGCATCATTTTTATGTATGTTTAAATATCTCTTGGCTTTCTTCAATATCTCTATGTCTGGTAATGTTTGATTTGGCATGAATTTTATATCCACAGGACACACCTAAAAAGAATACATTGAAGTACTATAAATAAAAATCGTAAAATAATAAAATTTAATTAATAGAGATGAAATGTATGATATTTACAAGATTTTCTGCAGGATGTGAGTTTTTGGTAAGTTTACACACAGGTGCATCCTTGTAGCGATTTGTATAAGGATGGAAAGGTTTTTCGCTCCAAGAATAAGGACTATCATCAGAATAGTTAGAACTTTTACCTAAAAATGTTATGTTTAAACATATAAATTTGTATAATAAGAGAAACCTAATTTTACCTGGATGAAATATTTTCCCTATTGACATAGTATTATATCCATTATTTTTTAAATATTCTGGTAATGTTGTAAAATTACCAACCGTATCTCTCCAATAGCTATAAAAATCATACAACTGTAGCGTATCTGGTCTTCTACTTGTCAATATTGAATTTCTACTGGGCGCACATAAAGCTTGCTAAAATTAAATGCAATCATTTATTATAACAAAAATTGAAGATTATTCATTTCTCAACGAGGAAATATTTTATCTGACCTGTGCGTAAGCCTGAGAAAAAATTATACCTTGTTTTGCTAAGCGATCTATATTTGGTGTATATGAATTGTAATCCCTGTAACATCCTAAAGTTGTTCTCAAATCATCTACCATTATTAAAAGAAAGTTTGGCTTTGCAACACTGCTGCATGATAACATAATCATCCAAAATAAATGAAACAACATTGATAATATTATTTATTAAAATATATCAGATTTTATTTGTCTATATAAATAATTTATTATTTTACTTTTAATTATCCGATTTTAAATATTTTTATTTGTAAATATTTCATAAATTTTTTATTTCGTTAATTAAGGTATATTGCAAATATGCACGAAATTATATTTGAACAAACTTTTTACAAGGAATTTAATTTTTTATGTGTTTTGAAATATTTCAAATATTTTAAATATTTATATAACTTTCATTTAATTTAATTTTGAATAATAGAAGTAATTAATAATTATTTACAACTTTAGTGATACAATGAATTGCATCAATTAAATTATCGATCGAGTTAGACCGTTCACAATATACTTTTGTTAATTTAATCGATAATATTTGTAGTCGATAATGTAGAAAATGACATGATTGTGAGAGAGATAAATTCTTATATATATATATATATTTATATATAAAATATATTTAAATATTATTATACTACGTGTTCACATCTTTAAGTGAAATAACATCAAATTTTCAAATATTAGATTAATTATAATTAAGACAAAATATAAACATTTTTTTAAATTAGTAAAATTAATCGTAAATAAGTTTAAGCAGTAAAAAAAGTTTGTTTATGACTTTTCGTATGATAAATATGATTAAAGAGAACTGACTGTGTCATGATGATTTTTCGATAAATCTTTTTTTTTTTAATCTTGTGTAAATGTTTTACTCATTTACATATTTAACGGAAAAACTTCTGATATACGTGTAAAAAAAAGTTTGTGAATAATAATTAGATACTTCTAATATGTCCTTTTGCGAAATTATGAAACGCATATTCTCTTTCTATCTCCTCCAATAATTAAAAAAAAGAAAAAACAAGAAAGAAACTCATTATTACAGTGACAGATTCAAATTATATTTTTGTGATTACTTATTTCAAGAAAACATTGGAATAAATTAATTACTATAAAAATATTCGAAAGTATATTATTCAAAGTTATCTGGTTAATTGCTTTATTTAATCTACAATAATTTAACAAGGTTGATAATTAATGCGATATAAGGGAAGAACAATATGTTTATATATAACGTAAAAGATTTTTAAGTGAAAGATAAAATAATAAAAAAAAATGAAAAGAAGAGCATTGTCACACCTTTCTTTTTAACCCCTTTCTCTCTCTCTCTCTCTCTCTCTCTCTCTTTCTCTCTCTACCGCCATTTCGTGCTCATCAAACTTCCTTTCCCACTTTGCTCGTAAATAGCGAGGCTGATTGCAAGATACTGCATAAAAGGGACGATTTTTAAATGGTTTAAAAAATAATATATATTATTTTTTTTTAAAACATAATTCTTACAAAGTTTTGGGGTATATAGGTGGCAGTCTGTAACGGCGATATAAACATAAGCCACCAAACGTTAAGCAGAAGCAAAAGGAACACGGTCCCGGTTATAGAAACCAGAAAGAAGAATTGCAGATGGCGCCTGGTTTGCCACGCTTACAATATTGTGCCATCAGCATCTACGAGAGAGTCGATTAGTTCTGCAAGAGGAGAACTTCTTGTTTTTGGAAGAACATTTCAAAACACTCTTTATTATTCCTTTAAATACTCGAATGTTCATTGAATTTAATATAGATTTAATTATACAAAAATAATACTCGTTATTATAAAAAAAAAAGATAAACAGGAAAAAACAATATATATATATATCTATATTAAATTGCCTATAATATTAAATAGTACACCTTTTCACAGCGTAGAGTAACTTAACCTATTAACTTAATTCTTTATTAAATTAATATTAAAGAGATCTATAAAAGTACCGTTTAATGAACTTTAAAATTAGACGGTAATATAAACAAAGAATGAAATGTTAATAAGAAAAAAGTAATAGAAATTAGGGAGTAGTTTAAATGAGTGTGTGTGTGTATAATTGGACTAATTATATACATATATATATTTGTCGGTACCATCGAAATCTTTGGAAGAAGAGGTTAAGGGGGACAGAAAGAGAGAGTGAGGTGTAAGAGCAGGGGTGGAAAAGAGAGGGAGGAGTGAGTGAGTGCGAGATAGAGGGAGGGAGGGCGGAAAAAGATAGAGAGAGAAGGGATCCTACGAAGGCACGATACGTCAGCTCGAGCGAGCAGAGTATCGAGTCTTTCGCCGTTGTACATGCACGCTGGTATACGTAATTCTGCGAAGACACGATTTCGAAGAGGCTGTTGTTAATTCAGCAGAGGTCTCATCTAGTCTCTCAACATCGGTCGACCGGCCGAACACCAAACAAGCTATTTTCATTTGGCCAATATAATCGTATGCCGTACTCGTAGCCGTCGATCACCATATCGTTGTTGCTGGAACTGTCACTCGATTGGAAGAAAACTTAATCGAAACTACGACGGAGGCGCCGAAAGGTTTGTCTTCCAACTAGCAAATAATACTAATATTTTAAATGCCAGATCCCTACTGTATTAAATATCATTTTATTGCTTAATTACATCTGTTCGTTTACCCACCCTCCATATTTGTAGCACCTTCGATATTTGTCCTTTTAAAACTATCCTCTACCCAACATGGACTCCCTCCCTTCCTTCCGTTTGATTCATCGAAGATCATCTCCGACACCGGAAGTAAATGGATGTGTTACTACACTACCGTATATTAACGGAAGTTCCAGTCGCCATTTTATTCAAAGGCTTCGTATCTTTTTTTTTTTTTATATATATATTTTACATATTTATATATTAATCGCTATCGCGTATCGAAGAAAAGTCGATGCGTCGATAAACGAATTTTTTATTTTTATTATTTACGATCAACTCGATAATAGTTGGATCGTTTAAACGATAAATTCGCATTTAGGTTCTTTTTTTTTTATATAAAGTTTTAGACTACGGTGGATTTAGAGAAAAAGTAGACGTTTCGACGCCATCGGAAATATTTTTGTATACTTTTCAGTTTAAAATTTGGTGATCATCTTGACGATACCAAACATTTATACTTTCATATAAGAGTCGAGTTCGTCGGCGACAGAAATTAATTTTCATCGATCTTAAATAATTGACTTTTATTGTATATTTTTTATTAAGTAAAATAATATTACGTTCAATAGCTATATATATATATATTGTATTTATTTATTTATAAAAGTTTTTAGCCATGAATTTGTATACAATGAACGTTTTAGTCACCAAATGAATATCATGTACGATAAATTTTATCGACGAATAATAAAACAATATTGGTGCGATATCGTTGAAGTATACAAAAGCATACGCTTGTTATTAAAATTACCTTTTAATAGAAATCTGAATAGATTGGTCGCGTATATGGAAAGAGAATAAAATAGTTCATTTTACGTCGATGATTCCTTACGTACAAATTTAATTTGCGATACTTTTGACAAAGTAAATTCCGTTATGATTTATGATACAATTGACCTAGAGGAATAAATAAGACAATAATAAGTAATAGTAGAAAGAAAAAGAAGATTTCTAACCATGGCGAGATATAATACGGACGTAATTGTATATATAATATATAAAATGGCGTACGTGGGACTAACACTAATGATGTATATCCTGCGCGTAAGTCGTCTCTTCGTATTCAGAAAAAAATATTTCCTTGTTTTAAAAAATATATCATATTATTGAAAAATTCGTCTTTAATCTTCGAGTTTAAAAATAATCGGTTAAAAGTGATATTGGAATAAGTAATCGTTCATAATTTAACGTTGCAATCGTGGTTAGTCGTATCTTAATATTGAGCCAGATTGTTGACAACCAAAAAAAAAATGGCGGCTAGTTGGGTTCGATATATTTTACCGATACTTCCGGTATTGACACCTACGATACATCGTCGATAAAAAACATGAGAATTAGTGATTTGTGTATTTTATCATTTAAAAGATATTATTTAAATGTTTATAGTTAAATACAAATTTGTGATTTTTTATGATTGGTCGAATAATTTCAATGAATAAACTGATACATGTGTATCTTCTCGTAAAATACTCGTTAGAGATGTGGATCTAAGGTGATTTATAACTCCGTGATAATTCTTCTTCGTTTCGATAGGTAAAAGGAAACGTCGACGTGTATATGGGAGCAAAAGAAATTCCTTGAAGATGTCAGGAAGACCGCCTCGTTTGCGGGCACTTCGACCTCGACCACAGCAGCAGCATCAGCAGCAGCAACAACAACAACAGCTGCAACAACAACAACAACAACAACAACAACAACAACTGCAGCAGCAGCAGCAGCAACAACTTAAAACGGATGTAACGCAAAAGATGATTACCGATTTGGAAGATAATGAAACGGAAGGTGAAACTAAAAACGATCCTGTTAATAATCAACTCAAGGAAGATAAGGAAATCGGAGAATCTTTCAGTAACGATGATCATCAGATGGAAAATCAAAATGTTCATGAACAATCTTTTTCTGCCGTGGAATTGTTTAACTTGAAAGACATTAATGAAGAAGAATTTTTGAAGGATCAATCAGACGTTAATGTTTATTTGGAGCAAGTTATAAAGGAACATCATCAAATGGTAAGCAAAATAAATGAACATTTGTAGAACATACGAATCTTAAATGCTTTGCTTTCAAGTGTTTAAATTCTTCGTTATGTTATTATATTATAGTAAATTCTGATTTTGATTTTATCGTAATTATTGAACAAAACAAAAAAATCTTTGCATTGACACGCCCATACTTGCTTATTGACATGAAGTTTTATATATTTAATGTTATTAATATCCTTGTTTTATGAAACTCTAAAGAACAAAAGCATTCATGATACAAGTGAAAATCAATGTCCTATGTGCTCTTATGATGCACTATCTTCACGTGATCTGGAAACTCATCAACGAGTACACCATTTAAAACGAAAATTCTTTCGTTGTGCTAAGTGCTCTTATATTACGCATGTGCGAGCACGTTATACAAAGCATGTCAAATATCACTCCATGCCAATGATCAAGTGCGATGCCTGTGATTTTAGAACACCGTATAAGGTTTGTTTATTATAATATGTACTAGAATAAGCATTAAAAATAATCATCAAATAAATATGTACGTTTTAGTGGAACTTGGATCGACATACACGTAATCACGGTGGCGGAGGGGCTTTTCAATGTAGAGCATGTAACTTTACTGCTGATATTCGACAAAGCTTAACGGTGCACGAGACCAATCATCACGAGCCTCCAGTAGGTCAATCCAGTCGCAGAAGCAATATGCCATTTGAACGTAAACCACGCAATAGTCCAAAACGTTATAATCAGGTACAAATTGATCGAATTGTTTTTATATATATATTTATAAATTGTTTATGAATACTTATAAGTATAAATATTTTCCTAGGTTGGTGCAAGTGATTTTCGGGAACCTATTGGTGCAGCTGGAAATACTGCGTCTATTAATCTTGGAGAATCTTTCAATTCGGATCAATCAATTGACGAAAAGAAAAGTGTACTTGCAGGGGCGGATTGCATACCTTTAAAATGCGAAGAGAAAGCTTGTCAGTTTGTAACATCTTGGGATTCTGAAATGCAACGTCACTTGGCAGAGTGTCATGCACCAACTGCCTTGAACAAATCAAGAAAACCACTGCCAATGTTAATTCCATTAAATCCAGTTAATATTAAATCTAATACTACATTAAATAGTAATACGCCAACTACGTTGTTAAAAGTTCCACGTGTTAGGGTAAGACCTGAACTTGCCCAAATTGCAAGAGATACAGAAATGGCTAAATTGTATGGAAATAAAGAGGTTGGTTATTTAAATTAATTGTTAAATAATAACTTTTGCATACGCGTAAATACTAATTATTCTATTACAAAGCTTTGTTATTTGTTATACATAGATAAATTCTAAGAAGAATTTTAATAGCACAGTAAATGCATTTGAAAGAAAAAATGCATCCTTTTTCGATAAACTTAAAGAAAAATTATCATCGTCAGTGGCCATGAACAAAGGGATGCCAGAGGTAGCTGTAAGTAACATGATCGATCTGAAATGTTGGTGTACATTTAAAGCTAGTAGCATGGAAGAACTGGCTTCTCACAAACAAACACACCACACTGCTCTCAGTGTATCTGTGGGCATGTCACGTTGTCCTAAGTGCAGGAGACGTTGCAAGAATACAACTGATCTTGAAGTACACATGCAGTATTGTCAGCAAACAAGCAGAGAGTCACCAGTTGATAGTAGTTTTGAGAAGGTTACTGAGTGCTCGGAACTTCGCATGACTGCATACAGTAGTGAATATACGTTTCCTTCTCATTTGGATTGGGACACCAGTCTTGGAGGGCACAATTCTTCTGGATCTTCGGTATGGCGTAGATGTAGTTTTTTTAAACTTTTACACGAAACTCATAAGATCTGCTTACATCATTTACATTATCTTTTGTAAAACATTTTTTGTAAGGTCAAGTATAAAAGCTTTAATGTCATTAGAATCATATTACCAAGCTTATATTTTTAATAATACACTTATGTATACATATATATATATATATATATGTATGTATGTATGTATGTGTATGATGCGTATGTATGTATGTATGTATGATGCGTATGTATGTATGTATGATGCGTATGTGTGTGTGTGTGTGTGTGTGTGTGTTTTTTATAAAACATGCTGCTGCTGATTAAAAGCTAATATGCTTTAAATCCCTGCATCTAGTCGTAGAAAAGTCAATTTGCCAAAGACAGAGGTACACTGGAGAGGGTATGCCAATTTGACAAGTTTATTACATTATGTTTTTTATTTTAGAACATTATTAGGTTTTTCCATTCTATTTTTATTTTCGTTATGAAAAGAAATTAAATTTAATATAAATTAATAGAAAAATTGAGTACGCCATTATATTCAAATAAAATTTCACCTTCATAAAATATCAATGTTCATATGTGCTATGTGTTTGCTCTTAATAATAATAATAATGATGATAATAATAATAATAATAATAACAATAAAAGTAAAAGAAAAAAGAAGAAACGGCTTTCTCTGCTTCTTTTCATCTGTGTATAATCGACAAAATAATGAACAACAATATTCTTTGCTATAGTCAAGAAGTACAATATCTTCTGTTAGGTCGAGGGAACTTCTGCGCATCCAAATGGACGACGAGTATTCAAGTGTCCTCATTGCCCATTTTGGGCTTCAACTGCAAGTCGTTTTCATGTGCACATAGTTGGTCATTTAAATAGGAAACCGTTCGAGTGTTCTCTCTGCGCATATCGTTCTAATTGGAGATGGGATATTACAAAGCATATTAAGCTTAAAGCAGCTAAAGATCCGGTGCATTTGACTGCTAGAGTACTTATGACTGATGAAACAGGTCGACGAAATTATTCGAAATATAACAAATACCTTGCGCAGGTAAAAGTTATTGTTTCATATACAGACTTACGAATTTTGCCTTTATGTATGTTAAAATAAGTGGCAAAAATAATTCACAAATATACGTATAAATGCAGATAGAAGAAAATTTATGAATTCGCTATGTCAAAATACAATGTAAATATAATCAGTATTGCAGATTTTATATTTGTATGTTAATTATACCGTTAAACGTATTCAATTTAAGTAAAATTAATTTATAAAATATCGAATTTTTGTTTATTCAGGTTGACCAACAAGTATGGGATGATCAAAATATGGAGGAAAGAAGTATAGAAGAAGTAAACTTTAGTGAACCAGCAACCAAGGTGTTAATTCTGAATAATAAAGATTACTCACAGACTGCTGAAATCCCTTCTCCTGTTAATTCCAAGTTAATAACAAATGATGACAATCGCAACGAAAACATCATATCTTTAAGACATCCGCCTCCGTTAAAAGTTGCCGTTAAAAATCGTGGACAATCTTTGCTTAAAAATAATAGTACTAATGTACAAAATTCAAGTATATCTATCTCGACCTCTACAACGGTATCACCAACAAGCACTACAACAATAACTATGGACGATAGCAAGCGTACTATGTGGAAATGTAAGAAATGTAATTATAAAGATTCTAATAAGGATACAGTTCTGTTACACGTAAAGTCTCATTATGAAACCATTGATCAAAATGCCAATGAAGATAGGGTAAGCATAATTAAGAGTATCTTTTTATATAATTATAAGAATATTATCGAATCATATATTAGAACATTAATTTATTTAAAATATGTTGTTTATCAAAAGAGTGCATACGGCTGTGGAGATTGTCCATTTTCGGCGTCAGATACAGTATCTTTGTCAATGCATAGGATACATCATCGTCCAAATAATAATGCAATATTTAAATGTTATCTTTGTCCATATTACGTTAATACAAAAGCGTAAGTAGTTTAATCTATTATAAATTTAATGATATATACACACAGGGTTTGGCTAAATAACTAGATGACACTTTGTGTTCAAACAAACGTATTATTTGGCTGGATCCTTTATTTTTAATTTGAGCTCGAACTTGCCCACTTAATTTATAATATATGCATGTGATTAGTGAGTTATTGGAACATGCAAGACTTCATGGAGAGGAATTAGCAGTTGTACATCAACAGAATATGGATTTTCGCATGCCTGTTTTAAAGTCCAAGTTACAGACTACAAATTCTGAAGACGGTAAGTTTTATTATTTAACATTACACTTCTGATTAGAAATAAATGAAATTTCATGAAAATTTTTCGATGTCGTAGGTGATAATAATATAAAGAAAGAAACTATCATAGAACAGAGTATTCCTACTACGTCAAAGAGCAGTAGAACATCCTTATCGAACGTATCAACGACAAGTTCGAATAGAAAAAATCCTGTTCTTTTGGATACCCGCAACCTTCTCGATGCACCGTTAGTGTGGGTAACGAGACCAGACGGTACTTTAATAAAAATGTTAAAATGTCGATATTGTCCATACGTGTCTTCTCGTCGTGCGGAGGTTTGCGATCACGAGATGATGCACGTTGATTATCCAAGTCAAGATCCCTTCTTTACTTGTGATAATTGCAGTTACACTAGTGCGCATAGAGAAATGATGAACGCCCACGTGGATATGCATTCGGGCTCTTCAGGTATTGTTCACTGCCTGGTCGATCAATCGCGATCGGATTCGCAACAGCTTAATGATTTGTTGGCATTACTTAATCTTACACATATGCCAGCCTTGGGAGCTGAACCGGATCTGCGTGATTTGAAATTAGTATATAGTTGCGATAAATGTCCAGCACGATTTCTCTGCGAAAAAGAATTGAGAATACATCTTCGTTATCATATGACCGAGTTAGCTTACATGTGCCAGTGGTGTTCGTACGCGGCACGCCAGCCGTCTCATCTCGTTGCTCATCAGAAAGCACATTCTACGGAATATCAAGAACGTACTAAATATTTGTTGACTTTGCATGGCTATTCTCAAAGATTTCCACCTCCTCCAACTGCATGTGTCGAGGCTAGCAATAAAGAATTCAACGACACGTCTAATAACGTCGCGTGGATTGTAGTTAAAGTAGCAGAAGATTCATCCTATTCAGCGAACTCTTTTACGGGGACGTCTTCTCAACGATCTAATAATCAAGTGTTCACCTGTGCTAAGTGTCCAGCACGATATTTCAAATTAGATGCTTTAGAATATCACATGACTTTGCACGGATCTAACAATCGTTTCAAATGTTCCGAATGCGACTACTCATCGAAAACATCGCAAAATTTAATAAAACATCAAGTGGTACATCGAAGGCATAACGAAACCAATGGCATGGCCTCGTCTAACTCTTCCACCTCGATATCTCTACCTGATCCCCAATTAGGTCTATTTATGCGTGGTAATCCTAATTTCGTTTATCCAGGTTATTTACGTAACGGTAGATTGAAGGAAAAACGTTATAAATGTCATAAGTGTCCGTCGGCATTTGAGAAACGCGAACAGTATAGAGTACACTTGACGTTGCATGGTGCCAAACAGAGATATCGATGCGATACCTGTGATTACTCCGTCAAATATTATGCAAATTATATTCAACATCTGAAAAAGCATCAGGCTAATGCAGAAGCTCAAGCGTCTAGACGACGATTAGAGGATGACACTATATCGGTTGACAGCGATGGTATCACCGATCTGTCCATGTCAAACTTACGTTCTGGCAAAACAATTGGATCTGGCACAACAGCGGCATCCGTTACGACAATTTCTATGTCAACCATTAATACAATAGCCGGTAGCGGCGGTATAACTTCGATTTCGACTCCATTGAATTCCATGCACGTTTCCAATCAAGACAAGCAGGCATTGATATTGATGCAGAAAAAAGGAATGTTACCGTCGACGAATGAAATTGATACCGAAATGATACGTTGCCAAAATTGTCCGTTTTCGACGACCGACAAGGAAGCCATGGACACTCATAAAAGACGTCACGGAATCGAACGGATGACACCATCCTGTCCACATTGCGATTATATTCCTCGAAGGGATGAAAACGTGGGCGAACACATCAGACTGCATTTCACTCGACTATACAAGCCTGAGTCTTATCTCATTATAGAGTTACTCACCTTAACGATGAGAAAGGTTGCTGTTAACGGGAAAGAAGATCCGAAAAAGAACAATATGGAATTGCTTTTTAAAGAGTGCCCCGATGGAAGATTCTTCCCTCTAACAGACGGAAATTCCAGCTCGTTCAACGTCAATTCGTCGCATATTAATAACTGTAAAGAGAAAGTTATAGTAGATCCAAATACGGGAGAAACCAAGCAACGCTTTTTTGTTTAAATTAAATTAGTTGTAAAGTATGGAAGAAACGCCATTGTGCCATCTGATTGAACGATTATCTTAAAATATATGTGATTGTATGGTATCTATTTCAAATTTCCTATATCTTCCTTTAAGAAGGAGAAGGAGAAGGAGAAAAAGAAAAAGAATATAAATCATTTGGCCATATCAAGTATGATTTAAATGACCTAAGAAGCATACATCATACGTCGATTTTAAATAACGCTTATGTACCATTATTCATAAATGTATGCTAGAATTTTATTGTCACGTACGTAATACAGGAATAATTTTCAGTTTTAGGCATCATAGTGATTTTAATACTTATCTTTTTTTTTCTATCTTATAATAGAATATTAAAGTAATATGTTTTTTTGTTATAAGCTAATTTGTAAAGTTAATGTATTTATAGAAATGACAATGATAATTGTTATCAATAAAAGACCAATAAACGCTCCATCACCTTTGTAAATATAACAATGACTATAAAATTATATACGATCTTTAAAATTACCCTAAAAATATAATTACTAATAAATCATTGTCTTCGATGTAAGAACACGTACATTTTTGTTTTATTTTATTAGCGAAATAAAATATTTTTTCTTTTTATTATGTATATTTTATTTACAAAGTTAGTGCCTTGAATATTTACCTTTCGCTTAAATATGTACTTTATAGATTTATATTTAGAATTTTATGGAAGGTATAATATTTTATATTTACCGACGTATTCTATATCTATTGCAAATCTCTCCTTATCCTTTGTCGATACATTATCGACATAGATTCGTCTGTAGTACCAACTTTCATTATGAAATGACATCGTTGTATTGGAATGGTATAACAGGAAAGATAGATAGAGAGTGAGAGAGAGAGATGTTTTTATCATAAATAATTTTAAATTCAATTTTTGAGCGCGAAACTAAATCCGTCACATGTTTATAGTATAATACTCGTTATATATAAGATAATATCGATACTTGGGTTTTCTTAAGAAAATATTTCTTATATTCATATGAAAAAAAGAAAAAATATTACATATTAGACGTAAGAATAATAAGATGCTGCATAGAGAAAAAATCAATAAAGACGTGTCATTTCTGCGCCTGACCGTATTGCATTATACCAGTTACAACTTGTCTCGAGGTTATAATGAATTATTATAAGGTGGTTGTTTAAGTGAAGTAAAAAATCTAATCAAATCATTAATAAGAAGAATAATGTTCGAGGGTGCTATAGCAGCGTTTTTAAATCGTTTTTTGGGGAGATACGTTGAGGATTTAGACACTGAACGATTTAATGTCGGTATTTTTTCGGGCGACACATGTCTAACTGATCTTAAATTAAAACCCGAAGCCTTGGTATAATTACTCATTATTATATATTACCATTTATTCATATCAATACATTAATAATTAATAAATAATATTTTTTCATTTTTATTTATTTATTTTATGTATTACGATTGAAAACGATTATGAATTTAATAATTGATATTTTTAGTATCAACTTGGATTGCCTATAAGAGTAGAGGCTGGTCTGATAGGAAAAATCATTTTGAAAATACCATGGACTGGATTACTTTCACAACCAGTTGTTCTATATGTAGAGGTAATTGCATGTAAATAGATATAGAATTATTATTTTTCTTTATTATTAAAGAAATAAAAAAAATGTATTATTCTACCAAGTTATCCTTATATATTTAAATAAAAATAAAACATTTGATTTTTTTTAAGGATATATTTGTAGTAGCTGTTCCTATTCTATATGGTCAATATAATATGGAATTACAAAAGAAATTACTAAGAGCCGAAAAAAAGAAAATTTTAGAAGATCTCGAGGGTGACAAATCATTTACTGCTGGTAATTAATTAAAAAGAAAATAATTTTTTACTAATTCAAACTATATAAATGTGAATGGAAACATTTAATATTTATTTATTTTTAACAGTTATTTGCTTATGTTACAAGTTAGCAGTATGAAAAACATAAATCAGACTTCAAACTATTCCAATCTGTGTCTGACTACCATAAATTCACAGATATGCTAGCACTTGCACTTTCAAATTCCATTCACAAATAAAAAAATCTCCTTTTATAATTTAAATTAAATAATTATTTTTTTTTTTAGGGTTGCCCTTAAATTTTTTTGACGGCATAGTGACATCCATTATGAGAAATTTTCAGATTACAATAAATAACATACATATTAGATACGAAGAAAAATTATTCTCTAATTCTTTATCTGCTTGTGGTATTTGTATACAAAGTATATCTATGACAACAACAAATAAGTAAGCACGTTAATAAGTTAAATTTTATAAGTTAGAGAGAACAAATAATTAATTTGCTACAAAATTAATATGATATGATACTTATCAAACAATCAGATTATTTAATATTTTAGTAAATGGAAACCGGGAATTTATTCGGCTAATTCGCAAACCCTTTATCAATTGGTGCGAGTGGAATCTCTTAGTATTTATATGGATCATGATACAGAATCATCTCTGCAAAGTTGTCCATCCAAGTGGGATCTTGCTAGTTTTCTCACATGGAAGGGAACAATGCTTAAATCGCTTCAAACTTTTGGCATGAGAAATAAAGAATTTCAATTTTGTATGTATTGAAAAGAAAAAAAAGAAAAAAAAAAACAATTCAAATGAGATATTAATAGATTTTTGATTGTTTACAGTGTTAAAGCCATTTACAGCAAAAATTAAAATAATTATACATAAGGGCAGCGATGTTCAAACTTCGCGGATTTTAATCGATCTCGTTCTTCAGGACGTCGCAATGCAAATCTCTGAAATGCAGTATATTACATTTTGTCATCTGTACGATTCTTTATTAAGAGCGACTATAAACAGGTACATAATTCGTAAATTCTATTTTCTTCTATTTTAGTTGAAAATATACTTTTTACTAAGTATTTTCTTTATTCAATATTGCAGACCTCACAGAAAATATCGACCGCAAAATAAAATTTGTGAGAGTCCCTTGTCTTGGTGGAAATATGCGTATTATTCTGTCCTAGATCAATACGTTAAACCATACGTTTGGCAAAATATACTGAAGCATAGGAAAAATTATAAAAAATATAAAGAAATGTATAATCAAATGTTATTACAACCGAACGATACAGAATTGAAATTGGATATGCAAAAGTTTGAGGATAATTTGACAATAGTGAATATAGCGATAGCGCGCGAACACGCCAGGCAGGAATTAAGAAATAAAAAAATAAAACAATCTCACGAATCGTCGTCGAAAGAAGGCGCGACGAGCAAAGATGAAGAAGAAGAAGAAGAAGTATCGTCGAGTGAAAATAAGTCACAAGATAACGTCGATCAGGATAAGAGAAGGACGTTCTACAATTTAATCGATAACTGTCCAAATGCAAAAATTAACTTGGAGAAATTATCAAGGCCAATTGGTATGATCAATGATATTATATTCTATTTTCACATTGGTAGAGCCCCTTAACATGTTCGTATTATTAAACTTCTTTTTTCATTTTCTTAGTGCATAATAAATTTATTTGATTTATAACACTACAGTTATTTCAAATATTTCATTAAAACACTTTATATATATATTTTAGAATAAAAGTATTATCTATATTTCAGATTACAAATACAATTTTACCTTGGCCAATTTTTCATTGAGCTTACTGAGCAAAAACAAGGAAGTACTCGTAGCTACTATCACGCAATTTCTAACGAGTGTTGAGACTGAATCGAAACTATCGGCATTTAAAATTTCTGCTAGAGCTGAAAGTTGTGTAATCGAAGGAGTTTCGCAGGAGGGCGATCTAGTTCCTTTAACTATCGTTGATAATGTTTTAACGGGTTATAACATATATTCATATTAAAATGAATCAAATTTAATAATCTCTCATGTAAACTACAATAAAATTGTTTATTTACAGGAAACGTGTCGACCAATTTTTTGGCTTTAGATTTTGAAAAAAATGGAAAGGACATAGATCCTAGTTTCGATCTATCGATCAAATTAGAGACTATCGAAGTTATTTATCATCATGTAATTATAAAACATTTCCTATTTATATACAAGGATGTTTCAACATGTGTGGGCATAACTTCAGGAGTGGTGCCCACACATGTTGAAACACCCTGTGTACGTATATAGAAAACATTTCGTATCATACGATAATACTCTTATTTATATTATTTTTCAGTACGCAATGATGGAAATTATTAATTTTTTCAAATTAGGCAATCCTTATATCGAAGATACTCTTTCTTGGTCATACAAACTATGTCATAGCGGTGTTAAGAAATTTCTCAATTTCATAGATAGCATTACATCGCAAGCGTTTCGAATAACTATCAAAATTGACATTGGTGGGCCATATGTCGTATTTCCAGAACATGGATCTATACAAAGGTAAATTAAAAATCTAATAGCAAATATGTAATTGCAATTTTATTGACATTTTATGTTACAGAGAAGGACATTTAATGATTTTGGATTTCGGTGATATATCATTGGTGAATGAATTGCAGGCAGTCAATTTGCAATTAGAAGACGCTACGCTTATGGAATTAGATGTGTCGCTTTATGACAGACTTCATATTGAATTTAAAGGAGGACAAATTCTTTGTTGTCATTCAGGTTTGTAAAAAATAAAGTCCCTCTTGAAAAATTTCTGTTTTTCTCTCTTTTTCTCTTTTCTTTCATTCTTATTCAGGGGACGATTGGCGAGCTGCTAGAAAGCAAGAAGATTCGGAATATCACTTCGTGTCTAAAATGGAAGCAAAAGCTACTATCTCATATAGTATCAAACCTGAATATCGTCAATTACCAAGGTAGTATTTCATCATTTCATTAAAAATATATTTTAAATAAAACATATTTTAATCTATGATATTTTTACCAGAGCGAAACTTAATGTTACTGTACAACGTCTAAAAATTAACGTATCGGAAAATAAAATGCAATTGATAATGTATTTTTTAAATACTTTATCTATATTTTGTTGGAGTTATTCTAATAAATATCAGACGTTTATGAAACAAATAAGTCCTAAAATAAAAAATAATATACTCGTTTTATCGTTAAAAGAACTCAAACGAATACAGAGCAGTATATATCTACCAACTGTTACCAAAGCTCAAAAAAAGTTTGATCGTGTTATGCAAGAACTTTTGATTAATAACATACCAAGGCTTGATAGGTATAATAAAGTATTTATCTGTCGTGTGTATTAATGTTTTGATAAATGTATTTATCAATTTAACAGAAGCGTTGTATCTTCGGAAATAAGTGAAGAAGATTTGGAACTATTATCTAAAGCTATTAATTTGTATGGGTTTGATGAAAACGTATCTCCGTACAATCATATGAATTTTCTCATAAGATTTGCCATCGGAGAGGTTAGCGTTTCTATTTACATTTATTTGATTTTTAATTTTATATTATTATAATTAATACATTATACTTCAAATTTAGCTTTCCATTCATGTGGGATATACGAACGAAACTAGAGAAGAACCGTATCTAAATTTAAGATTATGTAAAATTTCAACTGAAATTGGTATAATGGAATATGGATTTGCAATTCAATTTCTTATAGATTCTATGATTTTGCTCGATCAAACAAATGCGGATATTACTGGATCGTATTTGGAATTTATATCAACAGGCAAATACGAACAAGTTTTCGATCTATCATATCGCAAGGTATATCTTCGATGTCTTTCATTTATTTTTTCATGTAGAATATTCTTCTACAAAGATTCTTTAATCTTTAGGTCAGATCAGATTGTCCAGATTTTAAAGGGGTCTTTAAAAATATCGAAAGATTGTTGCTTATAAAGCTTTTGAACGTGAACATTATTCTTCATAGACCTGCGTTATTGAAGGCCAAAAATTTTTGGAAGAGTATCAATCAGTATGCATAATTATCTTTTCTCTAATATTATTTATTTTTAATATATGTATATGTATCTTTAATTTAAAACTTACATTTATTTTAGAATATTTTATGGAACTCTTTTATTCGAGTTTGTGAAGAAACTTTGTTTAGAAATTATTGAATGGAAAAAGAACGATCACGATCCACCCATTCCTCCAGGTAAAAACTACCAAATATATTTACAAAGATAATTAATTTAATTATTTTCTATTGTTTATAGGTGCAATTAAGCTCAATTACTCGGCAAGAATTGGTACATTAACTATTCGACTATGCGACAAGGATGCAGATTTAATGAAAATTGAGATATTAGGTATTGAAAATGATTGTATCTACATTGCCAATGAAAGAATGGTCTTTCGCGTCTATCTAAGAAATTTACTCGTCGAAGATTTGAACGAAGAAACGCTTTATACTAAAGTAATTAATTTTATATATACATTATAGTGTATTTTATTTTTTTCTATTGTATTAAAATAATGATATGTGCACTTTGTTTCAAGATATTAACAACCGATGAAGATAAAGTTTTGGATTTAAAATATGTGAGACACACTCCGAAGTTATACGTATGTTCCGACATTGATACGAGTCAGGACGATGTTATGTCGCATGGGACATTTAAATTATCTATTGGACGAATTAATTGCGTGTTGATCACAAAGATACTACAAGACTTACACGTAAGGATTTAATGTTAATAGTAATATTTACAATTATTTCAGATAATTAGTAATAATGATTGTTCTTATTATTTTTAGTACTTCTTAGCACCGTTTGCTTCATCCTTTTTGACGCAATTAGTGATATACTTGAAAAAAAAATGTATAGCCTATATCGAGGAATTTAAAAGGAATATTATCAAATTGCATATTTTTATTGATATACAAGGACCTACGTTTCTTCTACCGCAAAGGAAAGACATCGCAAATCTCATAGTTTTTGATACAGGTATGCTTCGAGAATATAAATATTTAATTAATCAGAATTTATTCTATATAATATTCTGGCATGTAATATTATTTTAGGTGTACTATCCGTTGAAAATTTTTTCAAAAAAGTTGATCCAACTACTCAAACAGTTAAAACTCATTTCATTGATGGAAATCACATAATAATAGATAATATTCTATTGAAATTGAAATCTATGACTTTGTCTAGAGCTATTATGACATTAAGCAGAGATTTAGAAGTTCAAGTAAGTACAAAAATTTTAATATTTCAATTATATAATAAAATAATGCATATGTTATTATTATAGGAACCTATTATTGAGCCTGTTTATATTCATTTCGATATTAAAAGAAAAACAGAATATCATACCATAATGGAATACGAAACATTTGGACTCTTTAAAATGCACGGGTCTATAGATTTTGTGTGCATAAATCTTAGTCAAAGAGATTTACAATCCGTAATGTCCGTATGGAAAGAAAACATTTCCAAAGTAATACTTTCCCAAAGAAAATGTGAAAATAAAAGATTTTCCATGGTAGACAAATCTTCAGAGGGCGGTAATACCGAAAATGCGATGGTTAAAAAATTAGAAGTATTTCTGGCTCAAAATGAAGCCAATTTGTGTGAAATAAATATAAATTTGACTTTGGAGGGAATACAATTAAATTTGTTTTTAGATTCCGACGAGGTATTTAAATTTCATATAAAATACCATATATTATGATAATTATATACTTTTTAATTTTTTAGGTGTTGAGTTCACCCGTACGAGATCTAAATCATGGTTTATGTAAATTAAACTTTGGAGAAATAATCAATACATTTGATTTTTATAGCGATAATAGTTTACAGATGAAGCTCTCTCTGCAAAGCATCATTTTACAGGATACGCGTAAAGATTCTCTTGTTATAAAAAAGTATATCTTTTTCATATTACGATTAATTTATAACGGATAATTTCTGTTAGATATGTTCTAAATAACGAATTTTGTATTTCAGAATTATTCAATCCCCAGCTAAATTGATAGGATTAAATGTTGATTCGTGCATTTCTGTTTCGTTATCGCCAATAGTTGATATAACGTACAATCAAGCACCAACAGGTGATAAATGTTTGGATGTTCTTATTCAAGAAACAAGGATTAATTTCTCAATACCATTCTTATTTCATCTTGTACGATATTTTGTGGATGCCTTACCGCATGACCAAATTGAAGGAGGGATTATCAATCATGGATATGAAAACAATAGTGGCACATATGTAAGTTTATATTGCATATTATTCGGTATACTATATAACAGTACCTCTCAAATTTTTCCACTTGGAAAAAATCCCGTAAGGGAAGATCACACTTTGAGACCTTTCACACCCTTTCATATAGGATGTTTAATATTAACAGAAGACATTTAATGTCTTACTCAATTGTGTATATGTACATATGTATATATAATTACATTTTTTCAAATCTATTTATTGTAAATCAAGATCAATGATATTACAACAGGATCTGATAATGTGAATTATGAGCTATATTGCAAGGAACAACCAGGTATTTAATCAGTCGATTATTTACGAAATAATGTGTTGAATACAATATATGTGTGTAATAGCAAATTCATATTTTTATTTATAGAATATTTTCTTTATATTTTAAAATAAAAGAGGTTGATATTTTTATTCTTTGTATGCAAGTATTTTTAATTTAATTTAAAAATTATTTAGTTAAATATTTTACTGTTATATATATATAAGCTTTATTACGTTTAATATAAATTGATTATTCATTTAGATCTGTTATTTATGTTGTTAATATTTGATAGCGTTCGTACAACAATTTCTTTGTATTAATGTTCAGATGTTGCAGTATCCGTACGAATACAAAAGCCAGAAATTTTACTATTTGGAGATTTGAAATCAAATAATACGCATATAATATTATTTCAAGCAGAAATAATAATAGAGAGTAGTAGCCATAATTGTCTTTCTTCAATAGTTTGTACGATCACAAATATTCGTGCTAAAAGTACAAGTCAAGGGACATATCTTCGTCAATCACCACATTGGTTGCTTCGTCCGTGTGATGTTGAAATTTGCAAAAAGGAAGAATTGCTAAATCATACTATGGATATTGCAGTCTCTATAAGTCCTGTTTATATTCACCTTTCTCCTGGAATTATGCATACTTTTTCAGACGTAGGTATTTTTATCGAGACCAGTATTATTTACGAATATGAAATTTGTATAAAATTATTTGTAAACATTGACGCTCTTGTAGATAATCAACGAAGCTTTGGGTTTTATAAGAAATATTGGCTTAAAATTTGAAGATAGAACTACTGGACATGATTTTAGTCAACATACCGATTTATGGTCACCCAAAAATATATCTAGCATACCTTACAAAAAAATTGAAAATGGTAAATATTTGTGTAAAAATTGATTAACCTGCGTATTGATAAAATATGTATTATTTTTATAATACGATACATTTTTTTAATATGTAGAATTATTGGGAAATGTAGAACTGCTACACGAATATAACAATCAAGATATAACTTTTTGTTTAAAGCCAATACCAGTATATATATTAATTGAAATGGAAACGAGTAAAGAAACAGTTCCTATGGTACGAATAGAAACTGTTATTGACATTAACATCGATTGCTCGAAAAATTTTCATTTAGAATCTAAGTTAAACGTTCACGCGTTTTGTTACGACATCGATCACAAAGTTTGGGAACCATTTATTGAACTTTGTACCAAAGATGGTATTAATTATGAGCCCTGGAAATTAACTATAAAAGTAAGAATATTTCGTTAAAAATATTTGTATTCGTAATAAACATTTATATATATATTCTTATTAGATGTATAACGGAGAATCATGCGTTATCGATTCTAATTGGACGGATCCATGGCAGCGTACAAATGAAGATACGCTAAAAAAGAAAAAAAATATAAATAATAACGAAGAGGACTCTATGGATATGGTGTTTATCAACCCGGAACATGCAGTTTCTTTACAAATGAATGGTATTAGAAAATAATAATGAAAAATATATAATAATAAATAAGTAACTGTTTGTTATAAACGATTTTTTTTATATACGACAATTTTAGGAAGGAAAATATTTCCTGGATATGACGAAGATTCCGACACGGATGACGATGATAATGGAAAAAAATTAACAAAATCTACAAATTATTTATTCAGTAACGAAAGTAGCGAAGACGAAGACAGCGATTCAGTCGATTCGAGTGCGAATGAAGACGACGGCTTAGATCTACCATCGACCAGTAATGTCGAACCATGTATGTACTATTTGTGAACGTATTAATAGTACTGGTGCGATTAAATATTTCATTTTAGCGAGTCCTGTTAACGATGCTCAGATCAAAATGGGACAAACGACAGCAACGTATATCATAATATCTACTGAAGATGTTATTAATTTTACGATTACACCGAGTAATCTTGCAATTATGAATATGATTATAGATGCATTTGTAGAGGTGAAGAATGGTATGCCTATAATACCTACTAATATAAGTGAGATAAATTTGCAAAATAATATTGGTCATGCTAGTAGAGTAGAACTGCTTGTTCAAGAAGAGGTAAATTTTAAATGAATATATGTATATATATTTATACCATTTACATGTAATTCATAACTTTGATTTCACTTTCTACTATTTAGGTAGATGGGAAAAGTACTACGCGAATTCTTACCGCAAGAAACTACCATTGCGATGATTCCCCCCCTAGTACACCAAACACGCCCGATGCTGAGCATATTTCTCGTAGCACGAGCCCGCAATGGATTATCAATGAAAATGGACTAATTGATTTTGAAGACAATCCATCGAATTGTCCTCTTTTCACGCAAAATATTATTCATAACGAATCTCCTATTTGTTTGTATAAAATGATCACTAGTGAAGTATTGCATATTATTGTCGAAGGTAAATAAGAGATTAATCATATTATTTGAATATTAAAAGATAAAATAATATTAAATATTTCTTTCTAATATATATTTTATTTGTTATTTTAGGTTTTAAAGATATTTCAATATATTGCCCGAAACAACAAGATTGTAGGTTTATTCCACTTCAACCAGTGAAAGAAAACGCGCAGAGTCGTTTAGTTATAGATACGTATCATTTAGTTGTAGATACGACTATTGATAAAAATTTACAACGTAATATTTCGATTAGATCACCTCTCCAGGTAAATTTAGAAAGAGTATTATTGTTATTGAATTATTAATATTACAATCGTGTACAAAATCAATTTATATATTTATTTCTTTATATGTTGTTTTCTCTTATTACAGATTAGAAATGAAACGTCATATGCTTTAGCCCTTTATTATAAAAAACAATTGGCAGAAAAATTACCAGATATGGCAGATATTGGAGAAGCTATAAATCCTTTCGATGACAATATAAGAATGGGGATTATTGAACCTGACTGCATTTACAATGTTCCGCTTTATATCGCATACAATTTTCCTATTTACGTAGAACCAGCGTATTTAGAGTAAGTAGTGTATATTTTTTATATTATAAAAATTAAAATTTTGTCATAAAATATAAATTAGTATAAAAACGTATCGTAGAAATTATCAGATTAGCGAAGAAGGTATTTGTTGGAAGGAACTAAGTACAATAACTGGTATTAGCAAAGATGTGTTTTGTAAATTAAAGAATAATGAAAATCAAAGTGTATTTTGCATAAAAGTAGTGGGTACTGAATTTCCAATGGTAATAAGACAAGGCTGCAGATTACTAAACTATTTAATAAATATTATTCCACCTCTTATACTCAATAATCAATTACCTTTCGTTATTGATATTGGAATACCTTCTATAAATTATGAAGTTAAAATTGAACCAGGTGATAAAGTGAACGTGCACTCGTTGATGTGTACAGGTGATATACAATTCAATTTTAAGGCATGTATAATTGTTATTGTTATATTAATTAACTGCAAGTTACTTGTCAATATTCAGACGCTACAAAATTGAAATTTTGCTGCATTATAATTTAATTACGAATATATTTGGAAAATAAAGATAATGTGGTGTCCGAATATTAAAGTTACTCGTCGTGTGTATACATTCTAAAAAATATTCATATTTACGCTCTATCGTACGTTTCGTATAGATTCAAAATTATTTGGGGACTCAATGGACTGGAACTATAAAAGTCAATATGAATTTGGAGAGAAAATTTGTATTAATGAGTACGGACAATGAATCGTATTTAGGAAAACCATTTATAATACACGTTGAATTGTGTAGTAATAAAAGCTGGTATATTATTATCCATGCTCAATATTGGATAATTAATAAAACTGGTTTACCATTATTCATACAGGTAAAAATATTATATTTATGTATAATTTATAATTCTTTCTATTATAGAAGAAAATTTATTTTTTGATTACAGTAATTTTTATATATTTTTTTAGGAATGTCATTTAAATTTATCCTACGAGATCCCAGAAGAAGAATTATTAGTTTTATCGCAAAAAAATAATAAGAAAGATACTATCAGATTGAGAGCGCATCAATCTGAATGGTCTCTGCCATTTATTTTGAACGGAATTAATTCTATGTCTTTGATTGTTTGCAAGGATATCGAACGTGGAAGAAAATATCGAATATTGGCGGAAATAGATAACTCGCGTTTATCTCCGTTGTTCACCAAAATTATTACCTTTTTACCATATTTCTTCGTTCATAATAAAACAAAGAAAACCCTAAGATTTATGGAAGAAAATGATAATGCTGATTTGTGGAATGATTTGCAACCAGGACAAGAGATTCCATTTTGGCCGGTTACAGAATCTTTACAAATGAGAGTTAAATGGAAACATAGTCAGTTAGATTCTCAGCATTTTAATATCACACAAACCGGCAAAACTGTATTAAGAATGGATAATGGTGTAAGTATATTCATATTTATTAACAAATTTGATTAACAAATAAATCACGTAAATGAATAAACAATGTAAATATACTATGTTTAACTTTATTTTTATAGTCTGCTTTATGCATAGAAATCGAAGGTGGTTCAAATACCCCATATTATATCGTATTTCGAAAATATATGATCGGAGATGTACCAGTAAGAGTTGATAATCTTTGTAGTGAACTATTTCTAAAAATCAATCAAATTAATTCTGGACAAGTGACCTTGTTAAATCCATTTCAAAGTATACTCTATACTTGGGATGATCCGAGTATGCCAAGAGAACTAATGTGGAATATTTACAATAATAAAAAATCTAGCTATAAAGCTCGATTTGATACCGTAATTACTATTATTAAGATTATTTATTTGGATAATTCATTGGTGTTAATATTATTATTTTTACGTTGTAGGATGGTTTCGAACAAGAAGTTGTACCTTTCATTACCGTTGAATGCAGAGACGGTTGCACTGTATCTAACGCTAAATCGCTCTTACATACGAAATCCTCCTCTTATTCGCAAGAGAAAATAAAAACTAGCATCGATGATAATAAAAATGATAATCCTGAAACAAAACAGTCTAGACTAGGGCAAGTTCGAAAAGATAAGATTACTATTTATTGGGTAAGTTATATGGAAGGTGCACAGCGTATCCTATTGTTCACCGAAGATGAAAACATATTTTTGAAAGCACGGAGTATTATTGAACCTGAAATTAGCAAACGAGAAATATTCTTGTCTATCGCAGGCGTCGGAGTTAGCGTTGTAAGTAACTTTAAATAATAAATTCATTATTTTGCTATTACTTATAAATTTGATCAATATTTTGACGTAGATTTTAAAATGCGATAAGACAAGTAAAGAATTTCTATACGCAAGTATAAGCGATTCTTCCGCGTTTTGGGAGCTTTGTTTTGGAAAAAAGTGGAAAACATTATCGCTCGAGTTAAGCGCTTGGTTGGAAAATAAATATATAAATTCCTTCAAAAGAACACAATTAGATAACTTTATCGATGTAAGTCTGTACTATAAAGTTTTCATTATTAAGAGAATATTACATTATATATGTATATACAACTAAGTTTTCTATTATATTATCATCATTGTCATAGGTTGATCTTGAGAAAATGCATATGACGAAACCCTTTTTTGGAAAATTACGCAGAACATACTCACCCGGAATTTGGATACATTGCAGGCAATCGATAACAATGACGTATATTCAAAGTTACATTCATCGAATACAGGTACTTCGATTGCGATGTATATTTATCGAAAATAATAATAATTTTAAAAATTGTTTCTTTATATTCAGGTAGATAATCAACTCAATGATGTCACTTTCCCTGTTATTCTACACTGCAACTTAGAAAAAACTATGACAAATTTTATGGGCAACCATAAATCGAAGCATTGTTTAGAATTTATTTTGTTAAAACAGAAAAAGCTGCATAAAACAATTTATAAGTGCGTACATATAAAAATGTTACTAATTATTTTATAAATATGTTCATGTATTTAATATTTTCTTTGTAGGGGTATAAGCGTCATACTGAGAATATTTAATATTAATCTTCAAGAAGAAGTCGCTCTGTCCTTGGTTAATTTAATTCCAAAAACAATTGAAACTAAGTATTCCATAGCAGCAAAACTTAGAAAGGATGTTTCCAATGTCCACATACATACTCATCACAAAAATACTGACGTACGTAAACGTATTTTGATTTTATTTCTTGTTTCTCTTAGCACCTTATTATATATTGCTAACGAACAATCATAAATAACACAAATTTTCATTGTAGACTTCACGGCGTAACAAAACTGCTATAATTGAATATATGTATATCTCTCCGATCGTAGTATCTTTAAAATTATTAGCCAACACAGAGGGACCTAAAATATATAACTCTAGTGACCTGACAGATTATCATAACATTATTAAATATATTTTCGAATATGCAGAAAATGGATCTTTCGAAAAACATGCTGAATTTAAGTTCGTATTATTAAGTTCATATTTTATTATACTCTTCTATTTCTTAAGACGCGTTAAGCGTTAAAACTATTTCTTTTGAGCTTTCCATTTAGACCATTACTGGCGTGGCGTTTAAACATGTTAAACTTGATCAAATGTACTTACTAATGAAAGATCTTTTATTCTTATTCCTTTGTTATTAGATTCCCATGTTATGAGAAATATTTTACTACAACCAGTATTAAACAATTACTATTGGAAATATCACGAAATTATACGGTTCAATTTATGCAACAATACCAAGTTTTGATCCATTCTATTACTGTGTTAGGAAACCAATATGGTTACAATTTTAAATCTCCAAATAGTAATTTTTATGATCCAGATTCGGTGAGTAAGAAAGTATTGTTAATACCGTTCTTATTTCTTTATTTTTCTTTTATATTATAATTATCAGCTAGATCATACTAAATATATTTTTATAGATATTAATATGTGGAGAAGAAATTCCCGAAAAATTATCTCATGACATTGCGTGTCTTTTGGGACATGCTACTGCTGATAATGTGATTCCATCGTTTGTTAACTTAAACAATTGTGAATCACATAATCAACGTTTTAAGGTATTAAATATTATAAATCAGGCCTTCTCAAACTTTCCACTTGGCGATACTCGTTTACCCGAGCAAATATTTTTGCGACCCAAAATGTAAACTGCATACTTTTCTTTTGCTTTCATAAATTCACGGACATACCATAATATTGCTAAACTGGTGTTTAATTTAATTTTCGGTCGATTCGCATCCAGAAATTTTTTAGTTTTGCTACAATTATTGCGGCCGCTAAAATTTTGTTACGCGACTCTCCATATGAAGTCGTAGGAGTTTGCGGTTCATACTTTGAGAAGCCCTGCTATAAACTATTAAAAAAAGAAAGATAAAGTATTAATATAAATATCACTTGTTTTTTGTTTTTTTTTTTCACGAGAGGATTATATATTTTATTCTTTGTAGGAAAAAGAATTATATTTTTATAGTATTGACATATCTCCAGCCGAGTTCTTGATGAATAATTTTGTCGCTACCGACATTGAACTGGAACTTTCTGGCTTAATTTCTTTATCAACAAATAGTAAGTATAATATAGATAATAAAAAACAATAAAGAAAAAATAGTGAATAATTAATAACTTATATTTACTACAAGTATTTATAAACTCTCTATTAGTATAAACATCATTTTATTGATAATTACTATAACAAATATCATAGGTCTTCAACGAGAAGAATTGAAGTACCACTTAAGAACATTGGGAAAAAAACTTTCTGCCTTTTTTAAGATAGAAAATGCATCATCCGCAGAAACTAGTCCTAAAATAATAAAGAACATAATCAAAAGGTAGGTTATAGACTTAGTTATTTATATCATTTAAAGTAAATTATTATCTCTATCTTCTTGTTATATAAATTCTTTGTTTTTCTTTTTTTCTTCTTGCGTTAAATTTTGTTAACTTATAAAAATTAAAATAATTGAACTCTTGTATACATAAATGTCTATATGTATAAGTAATATATATTTTAGGATACAGGAAATGGGATGTAAATCTATTTCTCGAATTCGTTTACCGCGATTCATCAGCCCTTACATGGTCAGTGCGCATGTACAATATATACATTGTGCATTGCAATTGCATTGTAAAAGATTTAAATTCATCTTTTTACACAGGGCGTCGAGTTATACTCAACGCACAAAGCTAAAGGAATGCATCTGCTAGAGCTAATAAATAAAGATTATCATAGACGAATGGATGATACTTATTGGGCACATAGTATACTTTCTAACGATGGAAAACAAATAGCTCTAATATCTTTACAGTAAGTCAATTTTACAATGAAAAATACATATATATATAGAGAGCAAAATTACTAAATTACACATAACAATTCATCATCCCTCAGACGAGTTTACCTGGTAGAAAAAGCGGCTGCGTGGGGATTGTGGAATACCAAATGGTCCATCGACATTAATCAATTATCTCCGCCAATCGTTGTCGAGGATAAACTTATTTTACCCGTAAATAAGGTGATTAACATCAAGAATTTGTTATAAATAATTTTAAAAAATATCCTAGCACGCCATTCTTATGCTTATACGAGAAGAGAAAGAAGATACGTAATTTCTGTGCATATTAGTGCCAGTTGTATGCATATATCTATGCAATTCAAATTTATGACAAATATGAGAAAAGAAACTCTAAATAGTTTCACATTATATGTTTGCGACGAAACAGCGAAAAAGTCACTCTAATAATTTCTTTCTTTGGGGGGGGGGGTTTGTTTTTTTAGAACGAGCAAGCGTCAACAGCCTTCGTAGACTGGTATTTGGAAAGCAAGGAATTGGAGGTCCTGGAATGGCTGTGTCGCAAAATAAATACTGCAATGACTTTAAATATGAAGAGCAGTATTTGTTCCAAATAAGATGTATAATATATGAAAGTTGACTATAAAAGAAAAAAAATTGATGTATATTTACATTAGTTCGGCATAATAAATTCTACCATGAATGCAAGTTATTCTTCTTCTTCCTACATTTCTTTTTTTTTATATCTTTTAAAGTCAGATTGCATATCCATCTGGATAAAGTACGTCTAGTTTATTTCATAATTTATTTACAAAAAGTCTTAGTAAATTACACTTACAGGCATCTCCACTCGAACTAAAGTAAATAATTTAAAAACTACACGTATGTAGATATCTATAGAGTAGGATACTTTAAGGTTGGGGAGAAGCCGGGACCAGGGAAAGTGTTCTGTTTTTTTTTAACTTATTAACTCCTAATTACTTTTTGAAAATTAAATCCAAATATCTATATAGCTATTGCTCTCTCTCCCCCCTCCTTCTCTCTCTCTCTCTCTCTCTCTCTCTCTCTCTCTCTCTCTCTCTCTCTGTAACTTAATTCCGTCAGTTAGATCTTTCGCTACTGAGTAAGGAAGTATCAGTGGAAGGTGTGCAACAACAACAAGTCAATGCATTACCGTTGCATGGATGATGATCAAGTGGGATTTACATTAGGTAAATGTATGTATATGCAAGAATCCTCAAAATATGTGCAGAAGCTGACAATCGGTATTTGTTAGTTTTACAATAATATATGCACTTTAAAAAGCATAAAGTCTTGGCTATAAATATATCCCCCCTTACAGTCGTTTAATGGCACGATCGATCTTAAGTTTATAAATTCATCTTCTTTAACTTTTACTTTAACTTTTCTTTTCTTCTCTTTTTTTTTCTTTTCTGTTTGTTTGTTCTCCCTTTATAATCATTTAGTACATAATCACCCCAGAGCATTCTTTTTAACTATTATAATTGGTTTTCTTCTGCGTAGAGTGTATCATAACGGCATTTTTTTAATTACATTTATGCAGTTAGACATCACTACTTTCAATTCTCTGTATTCTTTTTTTTTATTAGGAAGCCATCGAAAATGAAATCCACTGAAATGCGAAATCTGATATACTTAAGTGATCGTTCGACATACACGTTTCTTATTTCTTATCTTTTCTTTCTTTTGTTTTTATCATATAAGCTATTTATTTCACAGACACTGTCCCCTCCCCCCCTCTCTCTCTTTGTCTGTCTGTCTGTCTGTCTGTCTGTCTGTATGTCCGTCCGTCCGTCCGTCCGTCCGTCTGTCCGTCTGTCCGTCAGTCCGTCTGTCCGTCCGTCTGTCTGTCTGTCTGTCTGTCTGTCTGTCTGTCTCTCTACAAGACCCCATCCTTCGTGCACGCAACAATGCATACTTACTACATGAGCATTTGATTCGTACTATCTTTCTCCCACCCTCTCCACCTCTCTCTCACTCTCTCTCTCTCTCATCTACAAACACACTCTCCCTCCTCCCCTGCCCTTCCTTTCATTTCTTCACATATGCCTACGAGTTTGCTTTTAGATACAGAATTATANGAGTAGTGCTTGGTGGTGGCATTGGACTTCCTTCATGATTAAGTGGTGGTGTTGCGGCAGGGGTATGAATATGTGGTACCGCTGAGCTTGGAGGTGGAGGCTGATTGCTCACATGATTGGGTGAAGGTGGTGGTGGACCCATAGAACTTGTCGGAGGTCCCATATTACCTATTACAGCTACACTTGGAGTGCCAGGTGGTACCATGCCAGTTGTTCCACTAACTGCATAAACTTGAGGAGGTCCCGGACTAGGAGGCATTCCCGGCGGCACATTATTAAATCCCATTTTATGCTGTAAGAGAATTAATATATTAAACATATCATATTGAATATTTATGCCAATACTATTATACTCACTGCATAAGGAGGATATTGCACCAAATTGTTTGGTCTATTAGGTGGTTGATATTGATTATTTGGTGGTGGTTGTGAATTAGCTGGAGACGGATAACCCTGCGGGAACTGCATATGTGGGCGAGGAGGTGGATAGGTACTCTGTGCATGATAACCTCCAGGCTGACCTGCAGCCGTTCCCCCAGCAGAATATCCCATCCCACCACCCATCGGATTAATTCCAGCAAGACTCGCAGTACCTGGTCCTGGTTGTACTACACCAGGACCAACACTATTCATTTTATAACTATGCATATGTGTAGAAGGACCCAGTGGCTGTTGATATGCTCCTAAGAATTTTGAATACGGATTAATTACAAATTATAGATTATATTATGATAATCTTAAAATAAACACTACATATAAGTATTGTATAAGTATTATGATAAATTAACTTAAGACCAACAACAATATTTGAATATAACAAATACCTTGAGTCGTCATTGGAGAATGACTCATACGCGCTGGTCCATTACCATCCGACTGGCTGCTCGAAGGACGTGGAGGCATCTGAACGTTTTGTTGGCCTGAGAAATCAAACAAACATCTAACACATTTGACATATATTACAAAAAGCATGCAAATACACAAATATAACCACATATAAACAACATCTAATTCTTCGGTTTTTCTTCGTTAAAAAAGAATGGAAAAATATAAAATTTTATTTAAAATATGAAGATTAAAAAAAAGAAAATTAACGGACCAACAGCAGGGGACATCGAGCGTGAACCTGTGGATCCTGTAGGCGAAGGGGTAGGCCTCATCCCCTGAGAATTTGGTGTTCCAGGACAGGCAGGTCCATTCGAACTGTCGTTACTATTCTGTCCTGATAATTCCTGGAATTAAAAACAGGACATTCAACATTTCATTTACCACAAACATATCCATCAAAAACATATCTTTAAATTTTCATAAGATGAATAAAATAATCAAAAATAACCAAAATGTTTAAAAAACATTTGTATCCATAAGAGAGCTTCGATTAGGCATTAAAAACATAAGAAACGATTATTATCGTTATAGGTGCCCCTTAATTCAGTTTTCTTTTCTTCTTTTTCATAGCAACGATAATCTCACGCGTTTTTCAATTTTCATAAACAAACAACTATTCCTAACCCTACCTAGAAATTCGTCGTCGTCGTCGTCGTCGTCATCTGATTTACTATCCCAACCAAGGATGAGATTAAATAGGAAAAGGCGATAAATATCTCTTTTGGAGATGCAGAAGAAACGTTACGTACCAGGAGCCACCGTCCAATAACCGTTCGACGTGACACCGTTCGATCGGCTTTCGAGCAATCAATTACACGCTAGCTCTTTTCTTGTGGCTGGCAACGGTGAAGCAGCGCATTGTGCTTCTCACGCGATTACTATTAAAACAATACAACAAAAAACCTTCCTTTTTACGTTTTAAAGAAAAAATAATATGGATAAAAAAAATTATTTTAAAAATAATAAAGGAGTACGCGAAGATATATCGATAAAGGAAAATGAATAATAATCATTCAGGAGGGTATGGTGGGAGCGACTTTATGCAAGTCCTGTAATCCAGTGATTCTCTTTTTCATTCGTATGTCATATCCTGTACATGACAAATGTCAAGACACACTCTATGGTAATTAAAAACACTATGATGCATCGTAACGCTCGCTCGTACTAAAGCACAAGAAAAAACAACGACGATGTCGATGATGAAGATGAAGATGATTGATGATAATGATAATAAAGATGATGACGATGATGACGATAATGATGATGATGATGATGATGATGACGATAATGATAATGATAATGATGATGATGATGATGATGATGATGATGATGATGATGATTATGATTACGATTATGATTATGATATTGTCGAGAAAAGCACATGATTGGTAAAAACAATACTGTCCATATGATTCCATACTTTAACTTCTGTTTTTGTTTCTGCTGTTGTTGATGTTGTTTGTAGGTATATTTTTCGTAATATATTTTGAACGAATTATTGGGACGATACATTGCAACAGGGTGGTGGTGAGAACTGTGACTATACAAACACGACGACGAATAACGACGAGTAAGAAGCGAGCGAATACGAGAGAATACGAGTTAACACGAGCGAGCGAACACGCGTGCACATACACATGACGAGTAGAAGGAGAGAGTGGGGGAGAGAGTGGAGCAAGAGGGGGAAGAGGGAGAGAAAGAGAGGGTGAGAAAGAGAGAGGGGTAGGGGCGGTACTAGGAGAGAAAGTAGTGGCAGGAGTAGTGGGCGGGAGAACGGGGAAACTGTGGCACGGTGGAAGAAAGAGAGAATGAGAGGGAGAGAAAGAGAATAGTCACATCATCGCACCTACCAGGTCGCGAATAGTTGTTGATCCGGAAGGATACCGACGAAATACTTGAGCATATGTATTAAGAAACATTGGTAGGAGAAATCGAGAATACGAAGGAACGTTATTTCCTTCTCTCTCGGCATGACACGAGATCGAAACAGAGGCGTTACCCTGTGTAATATTCAAGGATGATGATGATCTTTAACGTTGGAAAACTATGCCATGCCCTTGACTTTTTCATATACTATATTAGAAACGACGATTTGTCTATTGACTCTCGTAGTTGTTCTCCTTCTTTCTCTTTGAAAAGTTTCGTCTTTCTTTTCTCACTTCTTTTTCTTTTTTGTTTGTTTGCCTTGAGGACAAACCGTGACAAAATTTAAATGATCACAAACATTAAAGCAACATTGGTTTAAAAAAGCATGATCTTGTCATTATCTTGCTGCGGGTGCATCACCGTGTACTGCATTGGTCGAGAAACGCATGTTGTGTCAATAAATTCCCCCCGAAGTTTCTTTATGTCACGGGATAAGGAAAATTATTGCATAGATGTTACGGACAATCGTCGATGTTTCCACACACGATGGAGTTGTACCGTAACGATTCAATACATACGATGGTTATACGCGTATGTGGCCAGCCGTAGAAGAAAACGTGATTCATTTATCGAGTGTTCCGTAACTCTTCGGTTTACAGAACTCGCGTCTAACAACTCGTTGGAGGGCGTTCTTTCGTGGCGCGGCAAGCGTTCGCTTGTGCTCGGTAATTTCCGTCGGCGTTCGGCTACTCTCCAACTCGAACTCACTGCCGCTTACTGTTTCCCGCTTACTGCTGTCGCTCTCTAAAAACGCTCTAGCGAGGGACTCACTTCGTTCTCTTACGCCTATATCCCTGTTGTTTCTTGTTCTATTCTCTGTGGTCGCATTAACTAACTCAACGAAAAAATTTCTTTTTTTACTATATTATTATTATTATTATTTTTATTTTTATTTTTATTATTATTATTATTATTATTATTTTTTTGTTACTATTATTATTACTATTATCGTTGATATTGTTACTTTTTCACTGTTTGTTTTTCAATAAAAAACGTTCCCTTTCCAATAATACTTAACATAATTTTTTACATGTTATTATATTTTATTGGTTATTTTAGCTAATACTTTCACGTATTTTTCCTATTTCCTATGAATCGTACGAATGGGGTGGGTGCTATTATCTATCATTCTTAACTCGCAATCCTAACTCGCATCGAGTATATCGATCGTTAGGACGATCTGTGTCGTTCTAACGTATGGAGCACATACATCGTCGTACATTACAACGTACTTATATATAATAAAAAGCGATATGTTAATTTTCTGTTATTCATAAGCATGAATTGATTATTTCATCGATATTCGACGTAATTTAAAAGTTATGCTAAAATTACAACTCCAATAAGTTTTTTTCTAATTCTATCTTATATCTCACAATTTTCTTCATAAGCACCGCATTTTCAAATAATATCGAACAAAACTTCTCAACAAGTTACTCTTTTTATAAATTAGATTCTCTCTCTTTTTAAATTGTACATAAGATTTGTAATAATTTGTTCTAATTTTGAAACAAAGAAACTCTAAATGTACATAGCAAAGTCGTCCCATAAATAATCGATTGGTCAATCGATCAATAGATATTGGTTAAATATCGAAATTCAAACTTTAAATATCTACATAAAAATTATAAATATGAATACAGAAAATATAAAATATAAGGAGATTAAAAAACATCGAAATTTTTTGAGTTTTAACTTGCTTAAAAAATAATTGTAAACATCTACCTGTACTGTTTAAAGTAGAAGTAATATCACGTGCAAAATAAAATAATAAAAAAAGAAAAAAACTGTAAGTAATATAATATATGATTAAATAAGACACACTTACCCCAGAATCTATTCCTTGAGTATTAGGTGTTGTTGATCGTTGTTGTAGATTATGGAAACTCTAAAAAAAAAAAGAAAAAAAAAATATTAATTTTATCATTAACTGTTTTATTGAAAATGTTATATTTGAAAAATGTTTTTAAATACTTTCATGCAAAATTATTCGTATTAAAAGAGCATTTTTCAATATTTTACTTTAATAAGTCAAAGTTATATCCTAAACTAAAAACTATTGTATAAATGATTAAAAAATGTACATTTATTTTTACTTTTTATTCTAGAATAACGAAAAGAATGTAAAATATATTTAACTCGTGAAAGTGTATTAGCTGATGAAAATAATTCCAAGTACGCATAAACAAGAAATAAAATAAAAGAACTTTAAATCAATTGAAATATTGCATTATCGCATTTCCTTTATTTATCATTATTTCCTATAATGCATAATTTTCTTATTTTATGATTTCATTATCTAATATTTATCACTCAATAAATAGAATAACAGAAGAAGTAATATAGTAATATCATATTAAACCAAATAAAAGGATTATCATTTATTAAAAATTTCTGGAAAAGAAACTATTAAATTATCTTCAATTAAGCAATTAAATCTTCTGTTCATTGAATTATCTTATTAATTGAAACATTAATCAGTGATTATAATATCTTCAACAATACCTTCCTATAGAAATGTTCGTTTTAATAACAAACTTGTATTTTACAACTCGGTAAATAATAAAATTATTCTCAATTTGTATAGAAATAACTAAAATAGCAAAATCATTTCAATATATTCCTGACAACATATTACTTAATAATCAAAGTTGTCAAAAATAAAAAACAAACATTTGATTTATATTTAATACTCACTTGAGATTGGCTTGGTTGAGGTTGTGGAGAAGCAGATGGTGGTGGTGCTGGAGATTGAGAGAGAGCTCTTTGAGGTGACTGACTTGAAGGATTTACTTGATTAGATGGAGGTGGAGGTGGAGGATTTGGAGGTCCACCTTGATTCCATCCTCTTTGTTCCGTATATAGATTGGAAGAATGACTTGTTTGTGTTGTATATGAATTTAACTAAAAATAGAAAAATGTTATATTAATTAATAGTTTTGATATTTGGTGAATTATTATTTATATCTTCAAGGAGGTTAATTACCTGATGATGACCGTAAGGTGTATGGGGTCTAGCAGGAGAGGTATAACGTTGGGCATATTGTTGATATGGCATTGGAGTTGGAGAACTGGGTCCTCCTGGTCCTCCGTGTAATCTTGGTGAACCCTATTTGTTAATGTTGAATTTCATATAAGATACCATTCAATTATATAATCAAGTGATATATATGTTTGAATGGTTTTGTAGTATTCAATTTTATTTAATGCATATAATAAAATTCCAAAATTTATTTTATTGCAAGAATATTATATATGATATTTATAAGACAATTACACTTCTTTATTATTTTACAAGATTCTATTGTTACGCTTCTATGTTTTTTATGCCTATATCAACAAAAATGATTATTCAATAAATCCAAATGACATAATATTGAATGTTCTTGCTTAGGAACTAATCGTATTAGAACTACCTATAAATAAATAGAGTATGTACAAAATGGTATATTTTGAAATTGTGTTTGTATTATTTACCGTCTGTGGAGGACGTTGGCTAGGTTGGGGATATACAGGTGGTACAACCGGTGGTCGTTGCATAGGCCACGGTTGCTGATAAGATTCAGGTCCCATCGCAGGATAATTCCCATGGAATCGATGAACAGGTGTTGATGCCTGAAGTAACTGATTGAGAGTAGGCGTAGGACCTGTAGCCTGGGATATACTTTGACCCGATAGAAACCTTGTTTGGCCAGGAAAGTTGGCAGGAGAACCTCCTACATACGCTAATCTTGATTCGACCTTAGATGCAGTATAATGTTCTTCCATGTCTGGGCGATGAATTCCTGGAAATTCTCCATGCTTCGTCACGTATTCTGGTATCTGTTTACCTTGATAATCTGTTAACGGTTTGGCGGAAAATTCATTAGATTTATTAGTATACTCTTCAGAGTAATCACGTATAACGTTCGGCGCAAACGGATGTCCAGGATGACCCGCATGTCCAGATGCGTCGAGGGCCTCCTGTTTACCGATAGTCTCTTGGGGAGCTTGGCCGGCCTCTCGTGGAGATTTTATTTCACCGGCAGTGTGTCCACCAATGTCCTCGCGGTATTGACTCATCTCGAAAGCCGTGTCCCCACCGCGATTCACATATTTAAGCAGCTGGGCCGCGCCCCGGGACACTTTATCACCCGGCTCTGGATCCAGCTGCTGCTTTGTACTACCACTTGCACTATTTCCACCAACTTGTGGACGTTTCTGTGCGCATTTCACGGACTCGTTCAGCTTTACATCGTTTTGTTGGCTCTCGGCTTGCGTCGCAGCCATGTTCTCTCTCCTCACGGAGCCATCGTCGTCTCATAAACTGGCCAATCGCGGGACCTCGTGTGTCTCGCGTACTATGTACTTGTAATCGAAATCCTGATTAGTTGAGCGTCTTGTATCACGACTAACTCTTTCCACCGCATTCTCGGTCAAACGAGTGAGGACCAAGCAATGCACTAATGGAAAAATTACTTCTTCGCGTTTTCAATGTAGAAGGAACCAAAAAAAAACTCATACACGAACGTCAAAAGCAGCGTCGTACGTATTACGCCATCTTGCGACCATGGTATATATCATAGTCTGAACCCAATGCTTAATCATAGGACAGAACATCGCCCAGAGTTAACCTTTACTTTAACTTCTAACTTGTATTTTGATTGGTCGATATACAAATCCTCTTATATAAATTTTAGATCATTTTATTCTAATTCATTGGAAACATATAGTTTCATATTATGCTAAGATTAATCGATAACAATTCAAATAAATAACAATTTAACATTAGTAACAGTAATAAAGTCAAAAATAAATCTTAATTTTCTTTTCATCAAAATTACATAAAATATCATATCTAAATACCTGGATATCTTGAACTCACCAATCAGCGTGTTTACATAACTTATATGCTGATTGGTGGAAATAGTGATAAAAACATTCGAACTGTGTTTCGTAATTAATATCTCAAGTGTGTATATATGTTATATTATATATTTGTAAATTTATTTAAATTAAATATTTTTCGTAGAACACATTAAATATATATTTAATATAATTATATAAAGTAGGTACATTTTCATATTCCTAATAAAGCCAGTTTAATATAAATGTGTTCAAACTTACTATTGTAATAATACATTCTATGAATTTACAAAAGTTATAATATTAATTTTCTAGGATCACATTTGTTTCAGTTATTTATAGCTCGTTCATTTAAAAGTACAAATATTGTTTAAATTTATTGTATAAATTAAATATTACATTTTGAAGTATAAATACAGTATAATTAAATATTTGAATTTGTCCATTTGATGTCTTATCCAACATACGAGATTACAGATTTACTTTAGATTGCGCAGATACGTCATGGGCACATGATAGAAGAAGAAAAATAGATTACGGATGATATAATAGAAATTAATATACTTAATATATAATAAGATATTTTAATAATTATTCATAATAAACATGATAAAAGTTTTATTGTCGCGATGGATTCAAAATAATATTGTCTATTCAGCTTCTCAAAATATTACATTGAAATTATCAAAATGTACTATTACAAATTTGAACAATGTAGTGAATAATGTAGTGAACAAGACAGACAAAAGTAATACTGCGAGTTGGAAAGATGCTTTATCTATGACTATGAAAGTTTATCCTGACTTTATTGTCGAGGAAGAAGAAATTTCTTTGATGGAAGAAATTGACCTGTACATGAAACGCTTACGATATGAGTTTACGCATTGGGATAACGTTAGTATAGTTTACGTTCCTAGTTTTATTTGAACAATTTTGTTTTATTTTTTCAATAAATTTAAATTCTTTATAGGCTATTCATGGTTACAGAGAAACAGAAAGAAAGCAATGGAATGAACAAAATATCAAAGTAATTAATCGAATACGGAAAAAAGCATTTCCACCAGGAATGCCGCAGTTAAGTTTGGTACATGTTTTAGATTTAACAGCTGATGGATGGATAAAGCCACATGTTGACAGTATTAGGGTAATGTTTTATTTTTAATTATTATATAATTATAGTTGTCCTTATTAGTATTCTTTTTATGGGTTTGAGTAGTAGCACGCGATGTTTCAAGGTAGTTACTTATCGAAGTACTAATCGTGTTGATTGTTGTTTTTGACTTTAGTGATTTAATGGGAACTAATTTTTTCAATGAGGAGAGACCGTTGACAATTATAATATAATTATTGTATTCGTTCATAAAAATATTCTTGTATGATTTCCATTACAATGTCGTTTATAAAATATTGTCAACATTTTATTTATTACTATTTTGAAAAAATATTTCAACTCTATGTAACATTTTATAAACAGTTTTGTGGAGACATTATTGCCGGACTGAGTTTATTAAGTGACAGTGTGATGCGTCTAACAATGGTTGGTCACGAACAGGAATGTAGAGAAGATTTTCTTCTACCTCGTAGATCGTTATACATTATGAGGTAATTATAACCATACTAGTTTATGCATAATGTCAATAGTTCAGTTAAAATTGTATGAAATGCATTTCAGTGGTGTGGCGAGACAAAAATATAATCATGAAATTTTGAAATCAGAAGAATCCTATTTTCAAGGACATAGAATATCCAGAAGTAGACGCGTATCTATAATATGTAGAAGTGAGGTAGACGGAAGTCCAGAAGATATGAGAATTGATTAAGTAGTAAGTATTTAACATTTAAATATTTCTGATTTAAACATTTCTTGTTAAAACGATTGTAATTTATTAATTGGAAAGGAAAATTATCTTTTGTAAATAATTTCTAATTACAAGAGCCATTTTTGTTTCCTTTATTACTATTAACCATATGCACATAAAATTTTATCCAATTAAGAAATACATTAGCTATAGTGTATAGTATGTTTATTTTTAATAAAAGTATGTCATATTTATGAAACATATGTACATAATTTAATTGTAATAATATTTAAATAATTTTGAAACAAAAGTGAACTATCTTTTATTATTTTTATTTTCATAGTTTCAATTGTTACACAAAATAATCTTTAGTTGACTCAAGTAAAGCTAATAAAATATCATTTATGCTTATAATAATATTGTTGAGATTTATTCGAAGTTTTCTGATATGGATTTAATGGTGTATGTACCAGATGAAGTGGACATAAATAAAATTACTCAGGTCAACGATTAAATTATTATTAATTATAGCATAAAAGGATATTAAATTTTTATTTAAATTTATGTTTCAAGTCTATAACCCGAATATTGTTACTTTTGTAGCAAACTCCAAGCATCATTCATAATTGCGAAACATTGAAAACGGATATAAAAGAGAATATAATAACAGGATCTTCAAATATAACAAAATTTTGGTATTATTTGTTTTTTATACGCACAATAGCACTTGAACATCCATTTACAAAATGGCACTTCAAAAATAAGAGAGTATTGAATTATGAAATTAGTAGACACTTAAAATCTTATCGATATATCATACATCCTTTTAGTATTTTTAGGTTATTTATTTATAATATATATTATAATTTTAAATGTATAGAATAAATTCATTATATTCATAATTATAACTCACACGTATTCTTTCTGTAGAAAATATTGGGAAGCAATAATGGTTATTACCGGCCTTATAACTCTTATTATTAATCCTGTATTTCTTTCATTTTATATGAATGAAAAAGAACAATGGTATATATTTAGTAACGTCTTAGATGGTATTATTTTATGTGATATAATTATGTGGTTTTTTACTGGATATTACGATCATTGGACTAACATCGTTATTTTAGATCGATGTATAATCGCAGTGTATATAAAACAATTGAATTTCTTTGTACTTATTTTACTTTTTATATTCACTACATTTATTATATTTAATAAAATATTTTTCAAAATTAGAAAATATATGAAAACTACTTTTGTAGTGGATGTTTTATCTGCTTTACCATATCAATTAATTGATTTTATAATCTATAAGTCAGTTTGGTATTACGCTATGCTCAAATTAATAAAGATTATTAGAATACGGGCAATTATTGTTTATTCTCGAAGACTCTGCTATGTGAGTATTTTGTGAAACTATTTAAAATGATTTTTGCAATTAGATTTTACAATATTTTTAGATATATCATATGGATCGTCAATGGTATCAACTATTTGAAATGATTATAATTATTATAATATTTATACACTGGGCAGCATGTCTTGAATATTTTATACCACTTACGGTGTCCAATGTTTATGGAAGAAATAGAGGGTAAATATTTCTAAAATCAACTATTATTATTTACACCATTTATTATTCTCAATAATTCTTATCAAATGGAAGTTATTTAAATAACAATCTAAATAAAATTGATGCACACATTTCTACAGATCATGGATCGATTCCTCTGCATTAAAGGAAAGAGCAACAAATTATGGAAAATATTTAATTTGCTTGAACAGATCCATTGTTGCTTTAGTTTGTTCAGCTCATTATTTAGACATGAAAACGCCAGACGATATTTTATTAAATATTCTATTATCGATCATTGGTATTCTTGGTTTTATTTATGTTTTAGGTAAACAACATATTTACAAATTAAACGATAAAATTTGTGATTTAGTGTATTCTATATATTAGCATACTTTATTACACATATACTTTTAGTACAACTTATGCAATTTATAATAACACTGCATTCAGCCACCAAAAAACATTATAAACATATTCAACAATTACAAGAATATATGAGGTATAAGGAATTACCGTATGGTTTACAATGCCGTCTATTAGAATATTTTAATTATTATAACAAAAAAAATTTAGATAGACATCAACGTATAATCAATCAAGTTTCCTCTTATCTGCAAGAGGTTTGAATAAATATTATATTTGTAATGTATCCAAATAGAAACAAACGAACGAGCCCTTTTATTCTTTCAGGAACTTATTTTGCACACTTACAGGAAATTTATCAACAATGTGCCATTATGTCAACATATTTCAAAATCAGTTGTCTCCCGATTAACAAATGTGTTACACTCTGTAATTTATTTAGAAAATGACATAATAGTCAAAGCTGACGAAGAAGAAGATGGACTCTATTTTATCGCATCTGGCACAGTTGCGGTTTATACCAATTTATGGAAAGAGGTTTTTCTGATGAAATTAAATCATATTTTTTAATAACTAGTTATTTTTTTAATCGATAACAATTTATAAGAAGGAGTAATATTTTATATAAATATTTAGGTTTGTCATTTAGGAGATGGAGCATACTTTGGAGACTTAGCTTTATTCGTGAAAAGTATGCATCATACTGCTAATATTGTTGCCATAGAAACTTGTGAAATTTATATATTATACAGAATGAATTTCCAAATCCTTATGGAATCCCATCCAGATTTATTTAATATTTTATATAACGCAGTGCTAAAGTTTGTGAAAAAACTTGAATCCTAAAGTAGCTTCTATTAAATGTTCAAATTATTTTTTTTCATAACTAATTTAAGGAATAGTTAACTATTAGATCATTAATTATGTTAGGTTTAACATTTTGCATTTTATTTAATATAATTTGATTATTATTTAGTTTAATTTACAGTTAAATAAAATTCACATGTTTAGTTTTTATTATTGATCTTGATATAGAAAAAAACTAATTTTGATATTAATAATTGTTTTCTATAATTGTTTGAATAATTACTCTCTCTACTTAGCGGTGAAAAAAACCTTTATACTTTCGAGGATTTTTATAAGATTGTTGATAAACCGTCATAAGTCTCCAATGTTCCGGATAATCAGTATCTCTAGAACCGTTTACGACGCTAAAAGGTGGAGATAAAGTTTCTATACTAAAGGATCTTTTAGCAAATGGTGTTTTCGGTCGTGGTACATCTACTTTTTGTAGTAATCGTTTATCATTCGATTCCATACCTAAAGCGATTCCTACAGCTGATCTGATTAATCTGGGATCGTTTTTTTCTTTATTTTCACAGATCGCACCATTACCGATAGAATATTTTGATTTAGAACGTTCCCGTAAAGTTGATTTTTCTTTGTTCATAGAATTCGCGCATTTGCAACAACGATGCTTGCAATTGTTTTGATTTTCTTCTAAATTATTATCTAATAACTTATCCTGAGAAGTTTCACGATACTTATTATCGTTATATGAACGTAAACGATCCCGTCTCGATTTTGATGGAATACCTTGTATGAGTTCGAAAATTGCTGGTGCAGCTCCACCCTCCGATCCATCGATGTGAGTTGGTCTCAGTGGCTCGTAAATTGGATCCACTGGAGTTTGCCAACAAATAGCTAAATCCATCTTCGTTTCTGGTTTTTTGTAGCCTAATATAGAATCGCAGTAATACTTGGATCCTATCTTATTGCAATCGTGACTTTTATGCCTACTGTTTTTACATTGTTCATTTAACAATGGCAAATAAGAAGATTTCTTCATTACGTCATCGTTTACTTTGTCAGGAAGCGGCTGATGCTTTAAATTCTCTGCGTGTAGCTTTTTTGCCATAGCAAATCTATCGTAGCTCCGTGATAACTCTAGGTCATCTTTGTTTAATTCTATTTCATGCTTTTTTCGATTTTTAGAATGATCAGTCATTGTTTTCTCAATAGATGAAATTTTCAAATTACCCGATACGTATTTAGGCAAACAACATTCGTGGGTTTTCTTATTTTTTAGAATGTCTATCATGCCTGGACACTGAGCACAGCATTTCTTATACGATATCATTTCAATTTTTTTACAAACAAAAGAATCAGTCATACGATGAGATATAATAAATTAAATATTCATCCAAATACGACATGTTTGTTTTATATTTAATTTCAAATCGTTGAAAATTAAAATAGAATTTCTCGAATCTTTATACAGGAATGCGATCGCGAAAGATTCAACTTTTATGTATATGAATGTAAACTGTTTGCTTGACAACGGACCGTTCAATAATTTCATCTCGAATTCTTTCCGTAAACTCGTTTTTTCTTTTTTTTATATGTAAAGAAAACAAAAATAAAATCATCGCAACAGGTTAAGAGAAAGTAGGATAATATTTTTATTTCGAATTCTTTCCGTAATTTTTTTTCCGTGAGAAAGAAACGATAAAAAAGAAAGTTGGACTTTATTAATTTATTTAAATTCATTGTGAAAAAAAAACCAGGCACGAGATTATTGCAGCAAGTTGAGAAAAAGAAGCAGAAATGGAGTCAGAGAAAAAGATTCTTTTTATTTCTCTCTCTCACTCTCTCTTCTCAGAATTAAAAACGTTTATAAGATCATTGGGTTTTCTAAGTTAGATTGTATCATCGAATGAATCAGCTGTTTGCCGAGAAGTGACCTTTCATATGTGAATCGATCGAGACTTTAAAGAGTTCAGTCACTGTATCAACGTTCTTGCGGGACACTCTTAATACTGCCGATCTAAAAAATATTATTTGTCAAATTATGTCCGACTTGTATAAGAAAATGAAATTAAAAGAATATATTATTTATTTTTCTGAATAGTGGGAAATATCATCTCGTAAGCGCAAGATTCTTCGAATTGCGTTCTGCACGCGATTTCAAATAGAGACTAGAGCGTTCGTTCCATCTAATTATACAAAGAGTGATTCACAACGTATGTTCGAACCTGCCAACCATGTTGTTTGCGTGTGCCTAGTTATAATAAAAATCAAGATTTATCAACATTTATTGTGTTTTATCGTATCGTTCGTTGGATTATCTCGTGAAAAGGAATAAAATAATATCAGGTAACTGCTGTGACAAATACACCGCCATGTGTTTTTGAATAAATTAATCAGAGATTAATAATCTAAACAAAAAAGAGTCGTTCGATTGTTTTGTGCTTCATAATTAAAAACAAGTAGAAAAGACGCAAAGAATTAATTCGTTTTTCTACGTACTCGTAATGAACAATCGAAAGCAAGATAATCACGATGAAATCGTATATATGGATGAAATTCCGGATGAGAAGAAGCAATTATTAACTGCCAAATTGAAAAATGCATTACCAAGCGTGGAATCACGCTTGGGTGGACTCCTAGAAACGGACAACACTAACAATCCGAGGCCAACATCGGGTCCGGAAATAGATGACCTAGAACCTGGGGGGATTCTTTCACGCCCTGGTGATAAAGGTATCGACGATGGACTGTTTCCAGAATTATCACCAGAAAACCATCCTAGCGGACAATACCCTTCTTTTCCTCTGCCGCCACCTATTCAACCATCGATACCGGATGTGAACATTTATCAGCACAAAAAAACTCTTGCACAAGGGATGATGGATCTGGCATTGTTATCAGCTAATGCCAATCAATTGCGTTACGTTTTACAAACAGACGGTCGGCATCCTTATTATTATCCTTCACTAGCTATGATTAGTTCCAGCTTATTAATTCAAATTATAGTTGGTATTGGATTAATTTGGAACAGCAGATACGATGTCAAAGTTGACGCGCAAATGTGTAAAGCTGACACGGCTAATAATTGGACCGTTATCGGGATATTTTTCGTTACGATTCTCAATGTTTTTATTTCGTCGTTCGGTATAGTCGACCTAATAACGACTCCTGTTGGATCCTGACATTTATATAAATTTATTTATGGCATCTTATCCACCGGTTTCTTAAAAATCAAAAATACTCTATTATTATGTGACAATATAGGATATATTCATTGCATAATCTGATCAAATTGGGGATTTGGTTTTTTAATATTTTGTTTAACAATATTTTTGTTCTTGTTAGTGAAATCTAGTTGATCTATGATATTCTTAGAAAAATTCATTTAAATGATAATTTATTGCTATTAATTTTTATTTTATATATTGTATATAAAATATTATTATATTTATAAAATACATTATATTTTATATTTATATTATAATTAATTGATTTTTTTTACAAAAATTTTACAAAAGCATTATACTCTAACACACGAGGGCACAATTGTTAATATATTTTTTAATTGTAATTCTAATTCTTCTTTATTCTTTTCAAGCATTCCTTTTATTTGACTCAATTGAACGGTTACATCCGTCAACCATTTATTAACTTCGCATTTGATGTTGGGTGTTCTCAGTAAGCGAGATGTACATTGAAAATCACTGTAGTATTTCGCATCATCTTTTACTTTTTCTGAGCAAATAGAATTTAATTTTTTTTTTATAATGTTTCCCAGCAAAGAAATGAAACTAGCTACTTCGTCCCAATTTATACTACTTTTATTAATATCTATAGATTTTTCGTGCTCCTTGATCACAGTTATCTAAAACCAATGAGATTATATTAATGGCAACTTTATCTATTTTTATATTTATAAAGTAATTAGATATAAAACAAAATATACCATCCAATCATAAAATATATACTCTTTTTCCATCCACTTTAAATGTACATCCAACATAGTTCCTATGTCATGCAATTCAGATTTTAGTTGTTGCTTAGATTGAATAAAATTTGAATCTGTATCTTGTAAAACGAATAAACTTTTGACAAATGCGATATCAATAACATTCATATGCGCAAGACAATCAAAATTCGAACTTGCACCGTGAGCTTTAGTTGTCAATTTAGTTTTGATATTGATTAATTCGGATATACATTTAATATTAAAATTAACTTTACTATTGCGATGGATAATATTTTTTATTTGAGTATTCAAAGAATACGATGTTTCTACCGCAGATACTTCTTTCTAAAATAATAACCTATTTTAACGTAATGTTTTAAAAGTATTTTTGTTAAAGTTTGCGTATTTAATTTACCAAAGATAAGTCAGGGGATGAAGATTCCTTTCCTAAAATACTGGATACCAAGTTGACTCGTACGACAATGTTCAAAACATTTTGCGTTGCTAGAAGCCATGCAAATGCTAGTAAAAGTACTCTATTGTTACGACAACTTTCAGACAAATTATAAAACTCAATCGCTGGGTATTGTAAATAAGCAAAATATAATTTCGTAGCAGATAATTTATCTGCAACATTATATTCGTTATAACAGAACAAAATGATCCAATAAATAGCAACAAAGAATATGCGTACACATCCAAAAAATTAACAAACTTACCGTATTCCTCAAAGTTTATATTATTTTGATTTTCTTTCACAGCGTACAAACTTAATATGTGCAATATCGTCCACAGTACATCCTAGATAATAAAATATACATTAAGATAAGATAATACTCATAATAAATACGTTAAAAATAAATTCGTTATTACATTAGAAACTTACAGATTGTTCCTTTGGATCATTAAATTTAGATAACCTAAACCATTCCGGTTGAATTGCAACTTTGATTGATAAATTTAAATGTTTACATAGCAATTCTATAATATTTTTAATATCTGACATGATTTAAAGCTATGGCAATTAAATATTCTATCACACGATCGTTCATTGTCATAATCATACACATGTGATCATCATATTTGACCAATTACTTGATCATGTTTAATAAAAATAAATGAAAAAAAACAAAACAATTTAATCAAATAATTGATTAAATTAACAAATTAATAATTAGCTTAATAATTATTTTTATATTTTGTTACAGAAAAGAAATAAAAAAGAAACACTATTTAAATAATGCGTTTAAATGTGTGTTTAATTTCTTCCTCCAATTAAAAATAGTTAAAAATAAAAGTAAAGTTAATTGTAGAACGATTAATAACCACTTCCGCGATAACAGTTAAGAGTTGAGAGTTTTTTTTTTTAAATCCTGATGATAAAATTCTCGATTAAAATTAACAGAGGTGACACATACAACTGAGCCGAAGGATTTAACGTCCCCTACTTTTATTCAAACATGCAATTATCAACATACTATCACATAAAAAGTGTCTATTTATTAGGGCAAAAATATTTATGCTTAACCATTTGTGTAGAGTCCATCAACGTATACGAATAGGATTAAATGTTAATTCTTAAACAAACGTTATTAATAAAATAAATCATAGTTTGAAATGTAAATACAAATACGCGCAACCTTTATATATTAAACTTGTCTACAATTTTAAATATCACGCGAGAAAATCCGGTTTTGTAATATCTCTGTCGCTGTGTGGTTTCCCCTTGGCAAATGATGACCACAAGTGTGATTAACATATACTGTTTTTCCCCCACCATTTATCTTTAATCCTAACCTGACGTCCTCGATATAGTCCCTCGTAATCTCTCAATGTATTTGTTCCTTTATTGCTTTTAACACAATGAACTATTAATCTTATTTCTTTATTCTCTGATTACTATTATATGCGAGCAAGTGTTTCCTCTAGTGACCATTTCATTGGATTTTAATTAAACTGATCCATTTAAAATCTTTCATTTTCATTTTGTTATACGAACTAAACAGAGTTTAAAGGAAAATTAGACAAACATATATATATATTTATATAACTATGTGTGCTTATATGAATGTATATACATGTAATAAGTGAACATATAAAGAAAAGGATAAAAGGAGGAAAAAACCAATTTTAAAAGAATAGGAAAATCACCTGAGATAAGTCACGAGGAAATAAATTAAGGAAGTTATTTGTTGTATCGAAAAAAAGGATTCAATTGAATTGAAGAAATGACAAAACGAGATACTTTAAATCAGATTTCCTTGAGTGCCTGTGTTATATTACTAGTAAGTTTGTTTTTCTTTTTTTTTTTTTTTTAATTTAAGATTTACGAATAATTTGGATTCGTCGTAATATATATAATTATTATATAAATTATGATCAATGCATTAATGCAGGCATTCTGTCTTCAGACGGTCAATCTATAAAATATGCTTAAGCCGTGTTTAGTAGAGCACGGGAAAAATTTTAAATTGCCATAATTTCTTTTTTTTACCATCTCATTGAAGCACATTTTATTTATTAAAATACCGAAACTTGTTAAGAATATTGTGTAGATATTTTTCAATTTCCATGATTTGTTTCACTTACAATAGTTCAGTTCACTCTTCGATCTCGTACTTTAAACACACTCCACTGAAATACATTTTATAAATTGATCGTAACATATATATAGTAAGTTTTACATTTGTATTTTATAATATTATTTGATTTTAAAAAGATAACAATAGATATAACATTAAGATCTAAGATATTTATTTAAAAGATATTTGATATACATTGTTCTTTTATTTTACCCTACGCGGGAAATTCAAAAAGTAAAAAAAGTTGCGTTATCCCCAATATTCGTTAAAATGACGGCACAAATTATATTTTTCAGGACTCGCGTTAACAGTATAAATTAATGTTTATTTTGCAGCTTTTTAAAAATGTTCGTACTTATCCGCACGAAGAAATTGATAAATCGGCACAAAATAGAAACCAGACAATTTCTACACTTGATAGAGAAGTTCAATCATCATTTTCTGAAACAAATCGCACACATGGCCGCGATGTGAATACAAGAACTCGATTATTTCAATATGATAATTCCAAATTACTTGATCGAGTTAATGAAAATGGTAAATAAATTGAGTATTAATAATATCCATACATTATTTTTTCGAAATTCTTAAATTTTATCGGAATAGAGCAAATAATATTACTTTACTTGTTACATTTGTTATTTTACATTGGTGAACTTAAATAAATAACTAAATATATATACATAATTTTTCTCTTTTCCATGTGTATGGCTTTGACAATAATATAAGTTAAATATATACAAAATATATTTAATTTCTGTATTAAAAATTTTCTTCAACAGAACATATAGAAAGCAAATTTGTTTTTCCAACGGACAATATACCATATACTGATTCAGTATCGTCAATATCGTCACGAATAATGGCACCAATTTGTCATGGATCAACTTTTTGCGAAAGAGTACTCAATTATCCCGAAGAAATAATAAATAATGCTATTCAGCAGAATAGTAGTATACAATTTTTAGCAACTACAGATGTGGTGAGAAATAGCTCTATTGTTTTTATGCATTATATCAGATTATATTACAAGGTAGGACAATAAACTGTTTATACGTATTTTAGATACCCGATGTTGTGAAAAGAATCGGTTTAGACGATACACCACTTTGTTCATCTACTGTAAGTTTTTATAAATAAGAACAATTTGTATACAATACCTTTTTTTTTCTTTTTAATTCTTTAAGTCTCTCATTTTTAATATCTATTATTATTCAATAGGAACAAATAATATATCCAAGATCGGCGGAAAATAAGAACAAGGAATGGTTTTTAATTGTAAATCAAGACAATTTTAAGCAAGGAGTACGAATCGAAGAATGCAGGTTTGAAAAAATTTATTTAATGTTGTAGAAATATTAAGAAAAAAAACAATCGAGTAAAATTCAAATAATTATTCTTACAATTAGTAAAATCGCATATATTAAAATAATAATATAATTTATTATTGTTATTAGCAGTAATGAAAATAGCAAGTGCAGTGTAATTAGCGAAAATCTCAACAATGGCTACAAAACAACGTGCAAACAAAAATACATTTACCGACAAATGGCTGCTGTTTCAAAAAATGGTAATGTTAATCCAGATATGTTTCGTTTTCCGTCAAGTTGTTGTTGTCAGATTAAATTTACCGGAGACCCGGCTGCCAGATTAGGAATATTTGGTGTTCAAAGAAATAAACAAACAACCGATATAAATAATCGTGGAAAGTAAAGCACTACTTTGATTTACTAAATTTGTATGTGAAGTACTTTTTGCTATATATTTTTAATGCTATATATTTTTAAATAATTATTATCATCTTTAATAAATAAATAAAAAAAAAAAGATGAAATTAATATATAATAAATATTTTACGATTATTAACTTTAAAAGGTTCTGATAAGCAAATTTGGCGATGTCTCCGCAACAAAGTATTTTGATATCGAACAAATTTTTACAATATATTTATTGAATTATGATCTTATTATAATAAATAAAAAAAAAACAAAAAAATGGCAACTCATGTTGAACATAAAATTGACAAAATGTTGTAAACTTCTTATATAATAATAGTAATTATTATTATAATAATGAATTGAATGATTAATTAATTAACTCGAGCAAGTTATGTATTTTCTTCTTAATTCAGAACATAAAATATACAACAAATTACATCATGATGAAAGTAATCAATTTATCTTACATATTTTAGTAATGAAACACATTGGCATATATGTATATTTTATATACATAAACATATATATGTATATAGTTATATATATATAACCTATCAATTCGAATATATTGTATATTTCTAAGAAAAACCTAAACCCATATTCTTTCCTTCCAATATAAAAAACATACATTTAGGTGAACAAAAAATATTTCGTTAGGGTAGCTGTGTAAATTTTTATTATCATTTATTATAACAATAACAGGGACTGACTTTTCAATATATGTTTTTTCTATACGTGTCACCTTTTTGCTAGATTTAATTTTAAGAATATTCGGAAATAGAATAAACGAATTATTGTGTGTGTATATATCATATGCAGAGCAAATCAGGTATGCAGATGTAGAGGAAATATTTAAAAAAAAAAAAAAAAAAAAAAAAAAAAAAATAGAAAATCTATATCAAATATTATCGTAAAATTTTAATCAGTGTTCGAATTATCATGATTGATTTTATACTTCCTATATTAGAAAAGAATGAAAATAATTATTTTATTTATTTTTTTTGTTTTTGCTTTTGTTTTCACGGATCAAAGAAACATGTAAAAAGCAAAATTTATACAAAATAATCTACTACATTATACGACTTTGTACATAATGATGATCTAAATGTCTAGACCAATAAATATATAATTAATACGACTGCAAAGAGAAAAACATTATATTTTTTATATCAAATAAACTAAAGTATTATAATACGATATACTGCGATATCATTGATGCGCTTTGGAATGTTATTAACCCAAATGAAAATTGTAGCAATTGTAAAATTCAGTTCGAAATTGAAAACCGGCGTCTGGAGGAAAGAACGTCGGGTACATTCCATGAGTATCCATGTCTGAAAAAAAAAAAAACAATTTTTAATGATTGTTAAATTATTATTCATATTTAATTCATCGAATAATGGATAATAATTTGACAAACCTTGCATACCGCTATCACCGCAATCACTGTCATCAATGTCATGGCCGCTATCATAACGCAAACGTTTTTTCGGATCCGACAGAATACCATACGCTTCTCCGACCTCTTTAAACTTCTTTTCTTGTTCCTTCTTTTCCCCTTCAGTTGCATTAGCATGTCGATCTGATAATTATTCAAATAAATATTAAAATTATAACATTATATTTATTTATTAAAAGTGTATTTTACATGATATTTATTAGATTTATTATCGGTTTTGATACCTGGATGATGGACCATAGCTCGTTTCCTATACGCTTTTTTAATATCATCGATTGATGCGTTTTTATCGATACCTAATATTTTGTAATAGTCTTTCCTTTTGGATTTTTTCAAAGCCATTTTTGCTCCCATAAGGAATCTCTTATTTTCTGTAAAATAAATTATTAATCATGTAGTATATTAATAAATTTTCACTTTAATGAATAATATTTGAATAATATTATATGCATAAAATATTTGTACCACGACTGTTATCTATTTTACACGCTTTTTCAAAATCACGAACAGCATCATCATATTCGTTCAATTCCAAATAAGATGATCCTCTCCTAAGCAAAGCTTTAAGATAATTTTCATCGAGTTTTAAAGCTTCTGTGCATTCCGTTATCGATTCCTTCACTCTTCCTAACTATAATAACAAAGAACAGTTTTATTATTTAATTATACGACAAACAGAACATTTATTATTACATATAATTTAGTATATAATATTTTTGTATAATTACTTTAATAGCTGCTGTTGCTTTATTAAAATGAAGCTTAGCATTGGTCATTATATTTTGAGAATCTATAGTTAAAGCTTCTGTAAATAAATCATAAGCTTCTTGATAGCGCTTCATTTTAAATGCTGCATTTCCATCTTCTTTCTTCTTTTTTAAAGCTTTCGCTCTCTGAAAGTAAAGCAACAATGAACACTGCATACATTTATTTACAAATTAATTGACCACGTAAGAAATTAAAAATATTTTTACTACCTTATAAATTTCCAATGCCTTATCGTGATCAGGTGCTAATCTTAATACTTGTTGAAAATGTGCAAAAGCTCTATCGACATTATCTTGGAAATACAAACACATACCACGGATATAAATAGCATCCGCATTTTGTTTGTCAATATGCAAAACATCGCTAAAATATAATAAGAATATTGAAGGTATAAATAAGTAAAATGTAATTCAGACTAGAGATTATATAAATTTTTGTAAAATAAATATTAATCTACTTGGCAATTTCTTGTGCTTCTTCGTATCTTCCTAAGAATGCGAGACATTCGGCTTTGATTAATTTGAATCTTGTAGACGATGTACTAACATCGCAACATCGATCCATACAATATACAACCTATTGACAAAAAAAAGACAAAACATCGGTTTGCAAAGCATATTTAAACTAGAGAGTTTCAATGATTAACGATATGAATATAGTTGTCGATTGTGGCAGACACATGTTAATATGTATTTTGTTTCATTGCTTTTGTGTTCCCTGTCCATTCACAAAGTGGACCAGACATTAAGAAACATTTTGTATAATAGTACTAGATTTTTCATAATCTTTGCTAACGATATTGTTAGCAGTGGAAATGAGCATTACATTTACACAAACCTCTAACCTTACGAAAATCTTTCACTGCGTAAGCAGTATCTGCATCCTTGAGATACTTCCGTATATACTCTAAATCCTTTTGTTCGGAAGCTACTGATGTATTACCAGGATCTAATTCCAAAAGTTTAGATATATTAGTTTCGGCTTCTATGATATCGCCCAAAATCAATGAACATTTGATAACCCTGATGTATGCCTAGAAAAATAAAAAAACATAATTACATAAGAAAAGAAATATTAAACGAATAAATCATATTTGATTGAATATAAATGTAAGTACTTTGAGAAACAATGGGTCCAATTCAATGCACTTTTTAGCATCAACCAAAGCATTACGATATAGGCCAAGCATCATATAACATGCTGCTCTGTTACCATAATAACGTGGTTCATCTGAACACATCTCTAGAATCACCATTATCATTATTATTATTAATTTTAATATTATTATTATTATTATTATTATTAATATTATTATTATTATTATTATTATTATTATCATTATCATTATTATTACCATTACTATTGATTATAGAACGAGAGATTAGTTTAATTATACAAACTGGTATAAATGTACTAACCAATAACTTCATTGTATCCAGTTAATGCTTTTTTATATTGTTTCAAAGAATAATATTGATTTGCTATTTCTTTTTTTGCTTCTGCTAATCTAAAAAAAAATTGTTACACAATTTTAATCTAATTACATAATTTATAAAAAAAAAAAAATAAGAAAAAATAGAAAATTATCCTTTTTATCAATATGTAAAATAATTCCAAGTATAAATAGAAAAAAAATAAAATGGACTTTACTCACTCTTCAACAACCGATTTGTCTACATTCATGGCGTTGGAGACAGGCTCCAATTCTTCGTTCATTTGTACTTCATTCGCCATAATTAATGTTATTAAGTACAGTTAAAGGAAACAACGATAAATAATTTCATTCAATGTAACATCGTACTAATAATAAATATTATTGCACGAATAATTTAACGAGAAAAGATATATTTTCGTGATAATGTACAAATACTCAATGTTCAATATTCAATGTTACAACAAGAAAGGGCTAGAGATCTGTCCTCGACAATTATATTCAACTATGTAACACGCGTTTAAAATACAATATCAGCATTCGTAATTTAAATACTACTTGGAATACCGAATGCTTCGTTACTTAAAAGATATTTCATCTTATATCGTTTGAAATATTATTATTGAACACATATTTATAGATAAACTATATTGGCCAACTGAAACTCTGTCGTATTTTTCATTAGCAACTACATAAAGAAGAAACTTTAAGGTGACTTAAGCAACTGTAGTACACCACGCGTGATTTGCAACCAACTTTAAAATACAGGTTAGGCACAATTGGAACAAATAATTCCTAGAAAAATATTATTTTCGATCGCGAGTGAAACTTTTTTTTACAGTTCTTTTTAAAACAATACTTACATATACTTATAGTTTTCGCGATGACAATTAAAAAACAAGTTATAAGTATATGACAAAAATTAACGACAATCAAATATCGGAGTACAACCGAAGTGAATTTTTAGCTGCAATTAACTAAAATACAAGATGTAACAATCAGATATAATAATTTGACATTTGAACGACGTTAAAAAATGTTTTAATAATTTAGATTTTTTTTATTTAAAAAGATATTTAAAATATAGTATTATTAAATGTAATAATAATAATAATAATGAAATTATTATACATTAAACGTCTTTAAATATGTAAACCAATCAAATGTAGATTTAAGTTTGTCCAATTTTAAAATTGGATCGATTAATTGTACTTGGTTATATTTAGGTAGTAAAATAACATACAAGATAATCATCATATAGGATCGTTTGTCATGTTTCCTGGCGGGTTTGAAAGTACTGGAACATCAAAGAAGTGACAAAAAAAAGTAACATGAAAGCAACTTTTGATTAAGTTTGTGTCTTGCAAAATTTCTAATAACCGTTGTATTGTAACGTGTGTAGTTTGATAAATGAAGTTTTAATAATGTATTGTCCAAGTATAGTACCTTTAACTGCTTTATGTTACGTATAGGTTAAGATGTAAAGTTATTTTGATAGTATGATTTAATTTCATTTAAAAACTTTGATTGTTGTTAAATTACTTTGTAACGTACTTTGCATTGTATAAATTTGTTTCAGATTTGAGAGATTACAAAATTGAAACAGCAAGTTTAAACTTTAATGCAAAATGGCAGGTAGTAGCGAACTTTGGATACAATGTTTTACGTGTTGTTTGCAACAACAAGAACCACGTTCACGAACTGGGAAACACAAGACTCACCAGAGGCTCAGGATAGATCGGAGTATGATTGGAGAGCCTACAAATTTTCGACATACCGGTCATATCAGTAGCGATGACTTCAATATGACCGGAGATTGCTTATCTACTATTCAAGAAAGAATGCAACATAAAGGTGGTTATGACACTTCCATTAGCGTTAAGGTAATCATTCATTTATTTCTTAACAGACAAATATTAATTATTATCTTTGATAGTATATGCACGTACATATATTTATTTCTTTTTCTTTTAGGCATATTGATACGCGTTAAAAAAAGAGTATTTGAACTAACTGCCAGAGTATTAATGGAAGGAATTAATCGACTGATGTTTTTTTTTATTAGCGATGCATTTACTTCCCGACTTACTAGTAACACAATGCACTGTGCATAATTATGTATTTTATAAATCTTTTTTTAGTTATTGTTTATACAATTAATGTCAATAGAGAGAGTACTCTTTTTTTCATCTTCATTATATTTTTTTTATATAAAGACAAGATCTCAGAAAGAAATAACGATTATTCTTACATGATTGCCAAAAATTTATTAAAAGGGTGTCATCTAATTTGTTCACATGTGTGTAAATTTATATATTTTGATTTATTACATGGACTTGTATGATTACGAATGTATTTATATATTAATGAATTCTTCTACGTTGATTTATACTTTGAATATTTTTATCTTTAAGTGTAACCGTATAAATATATTAAATGATTGTATATAAAAGAAACATAAACAAACAAGTAATAAAATTGTAATACAATCTTGAAATTTAAATGTATTTTACGAAAATTATAAAAAGTAAGTAAAATTATAGAAAAAAAAGATTTAGAATAGAATTTAAAGTTCTATTGCATTTAATAATTCAGTTCTATTAAAGTGACGATGAAATGAATTAAATATCCCTATTAGTCCTAATGCAACTTTTGAATTACAATTTGTTATGGAAACTATTAGTTTCCGAGATATAAGCTAAGATTTGCGGAAAAACACGATTTTGTCGCGGTATTTTCATATTTTGATTTTTCATTAAAAATGCACACAATTTTTAGCGAGTGCTGCACCTCTTAATGTAGACCAAATTCCAGACCTTTTAAATTTTTTTTCACTCGGTTGTAAACAGCATCCTGTCAAAATGCTAATTTCATTGGAGTATAGGTGATTAAAACAAGAAAATTTCTAAAATTCAAATACCCTCTTTTATAAAGAATAATTTAAAATTTATTAATGTATCGTTGTTTATGTTAAATGTATTATATTGAAATTCTTTCTTTATTATATCAATTAGAAATTGTTTAAAAAATTTAAAAAGCATTGATATTAAATTGATAAACTTACTACCAGAGTTGTTATTAATCTATTTCTAATAATTACCAAAAAAATGTTACAATTAACATTAATTTATAAAGTTTGTATATAACGATATTTTTAATATATATTATATTACAATTATCAGTAATTGTTCTTATTATCCATGAAAAATGAAGACTAGTAATGACTTCGAACCGTAAATGACCTGCCACGTCACTGACGATTACCACTACACTCATAACCGCAGTTAGTTAGTTCGAAATTCCTCCATTAGTATTCCCAGTTAGAAAGACAGTTTATGTAAACACACTGTTGATCTTGTTTTTTAAATACTCTTACAGTTTTTCTCCATATATTATTGTAATTAATTGGAAATTAATTATGGCTCGTGTACTCGTAGGTGTTAAAAGGGTAATCGATTATGCGGTCAAGGTAAATATGAACTTTTAGGATATTTAAAAATATAGAATTGCTTTAACAATAAAAAAAAAACAAAAAAGAGTTGAATTTATCTTATCTTCGCTTTTTAACAAATTTAATCTTGTCCAAGGTTAATTAATTTTTAAAACAATAAAATATACTTGTTGCGACACAACGTGATTTTATATTTTTATAAATAAATAATCATTTATTATTATATATTTCTTTCTTTAATTATTGATTTATTAATTAATAGTTATTCTTGCCTGAATGCAGTTAATAATTTTAATCCATTATTTTAGATCCGTGTTAAACTAGACAAAACAGGAGTCGTTACAGATGGAGTCAAACATTCAATGAATCCTTTCGACGAAATAGCTGTCGAGGAAGCTATAAGAATGAAAGAGAAAAAATTGGTACAAGAAGTCATTGCTGTTACATGTGGTCCTACTCAAGCACAAGACGCTTTGAGAACTGCATTAGCTATGGGTGCTGATCGAGGAATACACGTGGAAGTATTGCCAGCTGAATACGAAACTTTGCAGCCGATTCATGTGTCTAAGATTTTTGCTAAACTTGCCAACAATGAGAAAGCTGATTTGATTATCGTTGGAAAGCAAGCAATCGATGATGATAACAATCAAACTGCTCAAATGATTGCTAGTAATTTGGATTGGCCAGTAGGAACATTTTGTAGTAAAATAGAACACGGTAATGGTGAATTGACTATTACTCGAGAAATCGATGGAGGATTGGAAACTCTCAGGTTAAAAACTCCAGCTGTTCTCAGCGCTGATCTTCGTCTAAATGAACCACGGTATGCTACACTACCAAATATTATGAAAGCCAAAAAGAAACCGATCAAAAAAGTTAGTCCAAAGGATCTTGGCGTAGACATATCGCCAAGAATTGAGGTTATTTCTGTAGAAGAACCACCAGTTAGACAGGCTGGTTCTATAGTACCTGATGTTGATACTTTAATAGCCAAACTAAAGGAACGTGGACATCTTTGATATCTTCCAATTGATTTATGATATAGAAGATTATAAATATTTTGCTTTCCGTGCAATAATATGAATTTTATTATATTTTTCTGTATATAAAAACAGATGCCTTATGTACATAATTGGAGTCAACTATATTATATATTTTCATAAATTTGTACCATGTGGAGGCAAATCTTATTTTTTTTATTATTATTTTAATAAAATATTATTATAAGTATATATATATACCTATATCTTTGGTAAATAACAATATATTTTAAACAAATCTTTTGAGATTGTATATATACAATGGGTGATCGATTAACAAACATCTGTTCAAAGACAATATTCATAGTCCAAGTTGTTCATTAACTGATCGCACACTGTATACGTGTGATAATTTCTGGAAAAAAACATTGAAATTATTGTTCAATAAAAAGATTTTGAATTTGTATAATTATAATAAATAACATAGTTATGCTGCTTCTGGTTTCTTTTTACTAATAAAATTCTTTAAAAATATTTCTTGCTGTATCTTGATAAAAAAACAAAATTTGAATAAAATATAACTGATATATAAAAGATAATAAAATATAAATTGAAAATTTAAAGCCATTTTTGTAAAATGCAAGTCTATGGTTGTGATAAAAGATAACAATTGTGACAATTTACATTGTTAACAATGTAATACAATATTGTCAACAATGAAATTACAAGTAATAGGACTTAACTGATAAAGTTATTTTACTATTGATTTTTGTCATTTATATCGAAAAATTGATGTTAAATCGTTCAATGGTTTATATTTAAAACTAGTAAAATAAGTTATTCTCGTATAAAATTTACGATAAATTATAATGCAGGTACAACATAAGTACATTTTAACGAAGTATATATATCCTATGTATTAAAATCATTATAAAATTATTATTTCTCTTCTGCAAGCGCAGTTTAAACTGCCCCAATACTTAATATTCATTATTTCTTAATATTCTTAATCTTTAAACGATAAAAATATGAGTTTCGTATTATTAAACTTTAACTTTTAACTTTAAATAGGATTGCTCGGTTCATTCATTTCAATATAAACTATTCTTATAAAAAATTCATTGTATCATAACAGTCTTTTATAATAGCAATCCTATTATGTCTTATATTAAATGCTAGTTGATTCTTTTACAACAAAACTTTCCAATCAAATTTACTATTACCAGTATGCGTGATTGGAGGGAAAGGAGGCGCTTGAATTTGCCATCCGTTGGAATCTTTGCTCGTTACTGCACATCCCAAGTATGATACTTTTTGAGCTATTTTCGTCATTTCTGACGATAATGGTATCTCACCGCCGGTCAATTGTCTAGTTAAAGCTGATAAAGTACTAGCATGGCCTACTATGAGAATGTTACCTTTCGTATTTTCAATAATATGTTTCATTATTTTATGGCTTCTTTCATAATACTGCGTCGAAGTTTCTTTTATCGTGAGATCTTTAATTTCAATTACATGATTATAATCTGTATCCACGTTATAACCTGCATGAATTAATTCTTCAGGAGTCATCCATGTAGGTACACCAGCTGGATACCATGCTAACCATTCTACTAAACCTGGCTCAATTTTTATGGGTATATCTAATTCTAAACCTTTTAAAATATTATGAAGCGTTTGAACACATCTTAAAAACGGCGAAGCAAAAGCTGCATCTACTTGCATTTTAGATGATTTTATTGCATCTCCGATTAATCTTGCTTGTAGTTCTCCAACTGAAGTTATAGGACCGTCGTACTTAAATTCATCTATATTTCTTGTTGGTACAACCTTTGGCATATTAAGATCTCTACGTATGTAAGAATCAGCTTCAAAGCAATATGGGATCCATTCACCAAATGTAAAATCTACTCTCTCTGCATGACGACATATCAGGAATTGTCTTGCCGGAATTTCAGATGATGACGAAGAAGTAAGATTCTCTATCTATGTAAAGAAGAAATATAAATAAAATATAAAAATTACATCATTAATCTAATTACAAATTAGATGTTTGAAAAACTTTAATTTCATTACTGATTCTATTTTTACTCCAATTGTATCCGTAGATTCTTCTACAGTTTTACTGCTTATTTCGGGTCTTGTTTCTTCTTCTTCCTCCACAATTTTCTCCGTATTATTATTAATTTGCACAGTAGAATGCAATGTCCAGGAATCCGATTCAGCTGTTCGTTTTGTATAATTTAAAGGAAAATTTCCTGTAGCTCCGGTCAACCATGAAATACCTTCAGCCCATCCATCGGTAGAAGAGTTGTATGATTCTTCCGTTATGTAAATGTAATCTCCTACTCTTAATTCCAAGTCATCGTCTTCTCTGGACGTGTAAGCATATATAACTTTGTGTACACGGGAATTTTCTAACCTAGAATCCCTAGAGTATAATCTAAGTTCCCAATTATCTACCGCAGCTGGTTGCAACTTTTCAACCATTGTACGGAGAGGTTGAAATAAGTTGCTGGGAAACTGATAAGCCAAAGTGAGATGTAACGGCTTAACTTGATGTTTGGCGGCGATTTGGAAGGTTGATAATTTAGCAACATAATTGGCAGAAATTTTGTTAAGCCATTCAGCATCCTCATCTTTGACAAAAAGTCCCATAAAATTTTCTGAAATATATGGTTCCAAATGAACCCTGTTGTAAGGTTCATCGCGATTTATGATATTGTTAAGAGCATATACAAATTCTGGCTCTAATTCGTCCGATACCTAGAAATAAAAAATAAAAAAATACCCTTAATAATATAACGCACAAAGCTTCAATCTAAATAGATTAAACAATCAATCATTCTACTTACTTGGAAAAAAGATACAAGCGTAATATGTGGTATATAGTTAAGCGCCCCATTCCAACCTAACTGTTCGCTTTCAATCCAAAACTTTGAAAGAGCATCAGCTAATGCTCCAGTAGGACAAGCGTATAATACATATTGTCTATGCGTAATAGAATCTAAAGTCGGATCTTTGACATGAGCAAGTAACCAGTCGGATGCAAGTTGAATGCCACGGTGTCCAGTGGCGGCTAATGCCTTTTCTCTGTAATCATATATTAACAAGTCATACAAAATTCATACAAAAATTCAATTTTAACTTTTGCACACAGTGAAAATTTAACACATTTAAATACAACGAATAAACTAATAATTATCGAACGTCGTAGGAATGATTAAATATAATTAAAATTTTAAAATAATGTATATATTATCAGCTATAATAAAAATAATTTTAATATGCGATAAGAATAATTACAGATGGGGAAAAGGTCAAATGAATCTCAAATGTCATACAATTTGAAAACGGTCTGTTTACAATGACACTCGGTAAACGGGAAGAAACGTTTAGGTTAAAATTTATCCATATTTTGGGAGGATAAAACTATTATATTATTGTTCATATACTCACACTCGATGTTTCGGAAATCCAAGTTGCAAAAGGGTTTCCAAAGGAGTCATTTGTTGTTTGAAAATCTTTTTCTTTAAGGGATTTTTTCGTGGTGGTAATGTCGCCATGATGATATACGTTACTTAAGAGTCGTCACTAAACTTCAACTGGATCGCGAATAAGAAATCTTTCTGACTGGGGGTGGGGGAGGACTTGTACCGTTTAATTTTAATTTTTAATTTTATTTCAAATCACCTTATTCTTCAAACAAATAAATTCAATGTTTACCAATAGAAATGTATCCGTTTAAATTTGTCTTTTGTTGCTTTCAATTTATAAATAATTCAACAACAGTACCTGTTATAGAACTTTATGTTTATGATATAAGAGAATTATCTATACTTCTACTTTAACGGAAATTATACTTTTATTTTTTTTTTATCTTTGAACGTATGGAGAAAGAAAATTATCGATAAAATGATTTTTTCGAGATAAACGATAAAGATAGCTTATCGTAAATAATATCATTTGTTAAGCTAATATTTAATTGTAAATCTAGATTAAAATAACATAGATTAAAAAGATAATCATCGAAAAAGAAAATTTCATAATATTCGTAGATTTTCTTCTTATCTCAAAGATTATTGTATACCGTGTACCTATTGGTCAATTCCGATGTAACCAAAATGTCTTTCGTTCTCCGTATATAGAATAAGATTGAAATATTCGATTTCTATTATAATCCAGTGGAATATCCAATAAGATTATTCCTCGAACAATAACAATATTTCCTTCCTATGAAGTTTTATTATTATTATTTTATATATATATTTTACACATAAAATGAGAATATTATTAATAATATTCTAATGATATTGTTGCAGAAATAAACTACTAATGAAAATGAATTAGATAATAGAATACGAAAAGAATATAGACGAAAGTTGTTGATCGATTTATTTTACAATGTACAATATCTTAAAAACCTTTTTGGATTAAGTAACAATACTTTCTATATTAAGTTAACATTAATAATAATAATAATCGTATTGTTTTTATACACTATTAATAGTAAGTACGGATTTTTAGTCAGGTAGAGAAAATTAATTTCAATCCTCTCTACTGCAAGTTTTAATTAGCATTAAAGTCTTCGCTCATGTTTCACATTGTATGAATTATTTAATGTAAGTTACATATATAAATATATGTATACGTGGCTGAGATATAGTAATATATGAGATATAGTATAAAAATACTACTTGTTCATCATTTTAAGAAAGAGCATACGTATGATTTATTATAATATTTTATATATAATTTATGATAATAATAGTAATAATAATAATAATAATAATAATAATAATTAATTAATAATTACTTAAGGCACAACTCGTACACAAAATGATAATTTTCCATGACTAATAATTCGTTTTCTCTTCGTATTATCAAACACATACTACGCGATTATTCGAACAATGGCGCGCGCGCACACACACACGCACGCACACACACACACAGAGAGACCATCGTGTACCACAGCATTAATAATTTATATTTAAAGTTAGTTTTTTCAAAAAAAAAAACAACGATATGTGAAATCTATATTTTTTACACATTCGTTAGACAATATCCTGGCTTATTAGCATTATTTGCGACCATGACATCACCCCGATAATAATAAAAAAAGTTACACTGCATTCATATAGAAAATATAACACTTCTCGTAAAGGTATTGTAATTATTAATTACATAGTACATGTTACATACACATACATACACGTGCCGATAATTATCTTTATAATTTGTGAAATAATAGAAATTAATTTATTTTATTTTATGATTCTTTTTACGTTACAAAATAAATGATAGAATTAATTTTTGTGTTGTTTCACACTTTTTATTTATTATACTGTTGTAATTACTAGCACGCGTATGTATTTATGTATATATGATACATATTTATTGCTTAAAACCACGGAGATCTTTTAATCGATCATAAAATCGATCTTTTAAAAACAATACAAAATACGAACTAAAATTGCAAAAGAATAATACAAATAAACAGGAAACTAACAGGAGTATCGCGATCGGTAAGAAAATAATAATGATTTATATAAAATAAAAAATATGTAAATCGGAAATTAATATTATTCTCCCCTCCATATTTTTATTTATTATTTTATTATTTTGACACGCATTTTCAATTTCAAAGGAAAGATCGAATTATGATTGATTAGTTGTTTTTTTTGTAAGATCTGTGCAAATCGTAGTCTTCCTCTACATTTTTAAATGATTGTACAAGTTTTGTGATATTTATTATTTAAATCGCATAAAAAAATGACGCGTACGTGTACCTAAACCGGAAATCGATGTATTACTTACTATTGCTATATTTGTCATTCTTTTAAAGCTTCGATTGAGGGACGCCCATAGGTTAAAGAAAATATTCACGTCTCGTACGACAAAATATCACTTTCCGGTCTAGACGCTCAAATAACTATTGTTTTTTTTTGTCATTTGTTCCCGTACTCTTCAATTTTCAATAACATATTATCTCAATTCGTAATCCTAATCGTTCCATACTGACATTATGATCGATCATTCATGTAATTTTTTAATTACGAAGATTATATTTCGCAATGAAACGACTAGAAAAAAAAAGTACTCATCTTCTTGTTGTCGTTCGATTATAAAATAAGGAGGGGATGAGCAGAGGAGTATTGGGTGCCGTTTTTATTCATATTTTCATGTGTGAGACAAAATTTTAGTATAGATACTATTCGTGTATTATAATAATATTACTTATGTAATATGTAGAAAGACTAGAATTGATTTTTTACATTTTACTTTTATATTTAATATATTTAATATTCTAGTTGCATTAATTGGTCTATGTGAACAAATATTTTTAAATTAATTTAATTATTGAATAATTATAAGTATCGCTAGAACAAATTTTCAATAGCAAAGAAATATAAACTTTTGAAAAAGATCTTCAATTAAATAATAATGCGATCTTTAAAAATATGAGTAATAAAGAAAAAAAAAGAAAGAGTAATTGATAATAGTTATTTTTAAACTCCATTTTGTCCGGTTTTAGGTATAAAATTAGTTCGGCTAGTAAAATTTAACAAAAAATTTAGCAAACTTACCGTCGAATTCTTCGATTTAATACTATTCACCATTAGTTTATTAAAAAATCATTTCTCACGCGTAAATCGCAAAGTTTTATAAAAATGTGTGAAATCCCTGATTTTTTTCTTCCTTTTCTTTTTTTTTTAATCAAACATACACATTCGTCCATTTATTATTTCATATCGCAAAAGCTTATAAATAAAACAATGCTCCTTTCCTGTTTCCTTTTTCTATCGAGCTCTATTCTTTCGACGCTATCAAAAATGCAACATTATTTTAAATCCAATCGAAATATTTGCATAATAACAAAGTTATTGCACGTTATTAGGCTAAATCTAGCCGTTTTGACTAGTATTTCGTATCGAATGGCGTACACACACACGCACGCACGCACACACACACACACACACACACGCACACACACACAAAAGATTTTTCTTTAATCGATTGATTTATTTATTTGTTTAAATAATCGAATAAGTCTATTGCTAGTCGCTTCTAATGACGAGAATTTGTTTAACCTATTAAGTGGGGAGCAAAATTGAACCATAAGTGCGTATTTTTGCAAATGTGTTATGTAAAATAATAACAATAAATATATATTTATTTATATAATAATTATTATAAAATTATTGTAAAATTAATAAAAGTTACAATTCAAGCTTTACGCGGTTATTAAACAATGAAGATCTTAAAATATAAATTTCTTCATAAATAACAAAAAAAAGAAGAATTATTTCCGAGACTTTTTTATAAGTATAATTGTTAATTCATAATCCCCAATTAAAAGATCAACGTGCATACAATGTATGTATATAAATAGATACGTACAAATGTAAAACGAAATGAGAAAAAAAATAACAACTGCAAATGGCTATCTAAATCATTTTGAATAATAAAAAAAGAAGTTTAAATTCATGTCGATTCAGGTTTATTTAAAAAAAAATACTCAAATCTTTTATTTATTAAAAGAAACAAAAAATAATCACATTTTACCTATTTCAATCGGCTATTTTAAAAAAAATATTGCGCGTCTCTCGTGTCTTTATTATTTTATCTGCAACTGTTCAAATATCACGATTGGGTTCAATACCCAACAATGATTTCCAATTTTGATTAACAAAAAATAAAAATATGGATTAATTTCAAATTTCGTTCCTTTTTTATCTTTGGGAAAAGTTTGTCTGAAATGAACTTTCGATCCAAAAAATTCAAGTCGTATGTTTTGTTTAAATTGAGAAATTGCAATCCTTGTGTTATTTTTGGTTCATTTGATCGAATTGAAAAAGTCACATGCCTTTGACGGGTCGCATCTCAAACAGTTATGTTGGTACGTAAGAAAAGTATGCGACTTTTGCGTGTCCGTCGTCGTCGTCATCGTCGTCGTAGTCGTCGTCGTCTTCGTCTTCGTCTTCGTTGATAATGTCACGGACGACCTACTTGTAATAATTCATCCAAGAACTCAAATTAAAAGGTACACGAATAATTTAATATAAGAATGATTCTTGCTCGATCCATCTTTGAGATAAAAGAAAATCTACCCTATATCTATGACGGGAAATAGAAAGAGAGAGAGAGAGAGAGAGAGAGAGAGAGAGTAACTCACTTGTCACGTTTAGTCGTATTTTTGAGTTAGGAAAAACTCGAAGAAACGAAAAAAGTAGTCGAGTCTCGTATGAAATTTCTTCGGCTTTTCGTTTCTTCTCCTCGATCGGTTCGCGACGCCATTTTGGTGCTTCGTAATCCTCCTCTTTGATAAATCTTTCCATTCATTTTCCTTCGAGTATTCTTCCTCTTTCTCCTATTTTTCTTCGTTTTCCCGTTGATTCTTCTTCCTTGATTTTGATATAACGAATTTTCTTTTCCTTTCGTCTCGGAGACCCTTTTAAAAAATGTTCCGACATTTTGCGACGACACAGGGAGACTCGAAAATGCGAATCATCTTTAAGAAAGTTTGGCCTGTGTCACTCTCTGTCTTTGCTAAGATCAGAGGGCAAATCTGTAGAGGCTGAAGCCGAGATTGGTGATCTCGGTGACGGAGATGACAAATTCGTTCTCGAGGATACCGGTAATGATAGACCCGCAGCGTTCATTGCCACGTTCAGTGGTATTGTGATGAACGGTTGTTGATTTCCTTGCGACGAGTTCACCGATGTTGTCGTACCTAAAGGTAAATAACAAGGAGACATATCGTTCTTATTCCACATAACATATTTATTTTTATTCTACTTATCCTTTGAAAATTAAATATATTATTACGCGTCAAACTTCAAAGATGATTCTAACGTCTAGATTAACATAGAAAGCCAATTTTTTTCGCTCAAACTTATTTTTATTTCAAAAGAGTCAATTTCTTTCTTGTTGCATTTTATTTTTTATTTTTCAGTAGGTGGAATTATTTTTTATTATCTTTAAAGAATTTTGATCTTTTTTTTTCTTAGTTATTGTTTTGAGGAAGGGTAAGAAAAATAATAGAATAAAATTTCAACGGCTGACGGATAAAGCCTACCTCCGTCTTGGGAAATCTGCACTGGTTGACCGTTTTGTCCGATACCGAGTAAAACTCCCGGACTGGGCGAATAAATGACACTTTGTGGCATCTGGTATATGATTCCGGCGGAGAAGGAAGGCATATTTCCTGTAATCAAAGAAATAATATTGTTTTACGACTTTACACGTGAATATGTACAAGGGTGGGTTGAAAAGTATTATTGAAAACAAAAAGATACAGGAATATATATTCTTCGTGCGAAAGTATCAACCTGGTATCAAAATCCAAAGGAATAAGATTCTACTCCTCGGGTCAATCAATCCTACCTAATAAGGATTTGTAATAGCCTTAGAAGGGAATTAGTGAGTTAGTTAGTTAGTTGCGTCATCATTCCCACATTATATCGTGGTTTTAGAAAATTGATCTTAAATATACATATAAGTAAAGAATAATTTGACTTAAACAAAATTTCTATTTTTCACGTAAAAGGGCTAGCGTCAATTTTATTGTAATCCCTTTATGGCGTTCTCTCGAAACAATGCGACTCTTTGGCCTCCCTCGCTTTCTCGATTAGCCGTAAAAGGGCGCGACGAATGTTCCTTACGACCAATGAGAGATTTCATCATCACCCACTGTCTCTTATCACGCGGTGCGTAATGGAAATTAAGAAAAAAAGATGTAAGAACGAACGAACGAAAGAACGTAGGTATATACGCGATAAATGGCATTCACTTGGCTGCATTACCATCGGATATTTATGTGTGCACCTGCAACAGAGCGTGGCGATAGTAAACACACGCGCGTAATCATTTTTACATACACACGCACACACACACATAGGTTGACCATTTTAATTGCATGCGCGTTCTATCTCTCCTACCATTGACATAGAACTTTCCATAAAAATGAGAAAGCAGTATAGCTGCTCTTGCAGAAGGTTAATCTTTAAAACATTTTCACACGATTCTCCACGACGACATATCTATCGAAGTGATTTAGATACTACCCAGATACTTTGTAAACTCCTTCCTATTTATTTCTTCCTTTTTTTACATTTATATCTATCGATAGATTAATTCATTACGTAAAATATTCTTATGCGAGTTTATGTATGAAGGTAAAGAAATAAGAAACGTTACATATTGATTTATGCAGTGCACAATAAAATACAAGCATTTCTTCAGGCCCTTTTACACTTTCAACCCTAAATGTGAATCGAAGGAAAATAAAAAGAAAGATAGTAGTTATGTTGGCGGTGCAATTAGAGATGTAATTTCTGTTTCGAATTGATGCCGATCAGAAGACAAAACGTGGTATCGCCGGGTGGTTTCGCGTCGTTTCGTAAATCTTTTCTCGGTCGTTGGACCACCGGAGTGGAAAGGCCGTCCTCAAAGGCCGTCCTGAAAGGCCGTCCTGAAAGGCCGTCTGAAAGGACGTCTCAAAGGACTGGGACTCTTGGATCGACTCTTGATCGCGATAATAATCCTTCCGAAAATTCCTTCTTTTAGGTACTCGAGTAAAATACTTACTCGCAGAGATAGGTAAACGCATACACACATTGATAAATGTTGGAAAAAGCGCGAAACGTCACTGGATGGCCATCCAGTGTGTACATTAGCATCGATATTTATGTGTACACCTGCATCGAAGCGCTGCTTGGCTTTCGACCGGATCCTACTTCCCAGTTAGGCAGCGCGTTGTCGTCTTAGTTTGGTCATCGCGGACCGTACGGGCTCCTTACTGACTCCCCTACACGGATAACCCCGTCATCGCTCGCACGCTTTTCGCATTTTAAGTGTCCTCTCTCTTTTCCCCTACCCTCTCTTTTCTATCTTTCTCTCCCACTCCCTCGCTCTCCCGCTTCTCCACATACCACCTCAGCCCCGTTCCTTTCCCTTCTTTCCTTGTCTTTATCTAGGAGGTCTGTGAGTGACTACTGCTAGCCTGTCTACTCCTCTATTTTACCTGGCTGGCGTTCGTTCCTTCCAACTATTTTCCACGGTAGTCTCTTAGGAGCCTTCTTACGATCTCTCAACTCGAGAGATTCGAGACACGCCCACGAGGGAAAAAATCGCTCTTACCCAATCAGGTGATAATCCTGGCATTTAGGCAGCCCTTCGCTTCGCTTAGCTTCGATCCTTTCTCCCTCCCTTTCCGAATCATCATCGGCCATCGTTGGCTTTCTAAAACACTTTACTATTTACGATCGAGATCGTTTCGATATCGAATCCCCCCCGTGCCGATCCAGCTTTAACTCCAGTATTTCTATGTGCAAGGCATACAGGATCTTTCATAACGGATCTTGCTACTCGATTTTATCGATAAGCTCATCTATAGAGCTTTCGTTATATTTTCTTTATTTTCTTTTATTCCAACTAGGGGACTGCATGAGTTGCATATATAGAGGATATTAAACAATTTTACATCCAAATTTCATTTTCTCATATTTTCTATGAAATATATTGCAACTGTTCAGAATTTAACCATTCGTTCTGACTGCGCGTCGGAGCTTCCTCCTATTCGGAGTGGTAAAAGTAAACCGTTAGAGAAACAAAGTCGTTTAGTCGTGAAGTATCCTGAAATTCTCATCGTTTCTAACATTTCTCTACATTATAATGCTATGCTCTTAATTTCTTTCATTGCAAGATTTACAACAGAAGTTTTGCAAAATAATTTCTTCTTTTTTCAATTATTTATTATAAATAATCAATCATAGGTGTGTATAGATGAAATAAATTTTGCAGCAATTTATATTAGCGATGAAATTTGTAATAGTGTAAAAGAAGCGTAAAATGATTTTATTTGGCTCGTTGATTTAACAGGCGCGATAAGGTCGTGTAATTACTGGTATCGCGCGTCCGCACTTAAACGGCCTACCGCAGTGGAACGTAATTCATAACGCAATTAATATCATTTTCATTACATTGCTAGGGACTCTTTTCAAATGTCACGACATATTAGGCATAGTTTCCTTGTCGAGATATATACACGCAAGTAATCACATATACAGGTTGTCTCAAACTACGAGGATTTAATTAACATCTAAATGGAAGACAATAAATTGTATGCAAGATTTATCAGGAAACGTTTGGTTAGAAAATTATGTAAGAATTTTCTATAATAATAAATAAATATAAACCTTGGCTGCAACCCTAATGCAACCCTTACATCTCTCGATTTATATTTATGCGAGAGTTCTCGAGCAAAAAGTTTTCTGTTACAGAAACTACTTCACGCTATTGAATGAATTAACGTCATGTAAACTCATAAACTACGTTCCGATAATTAAAATAATATTTATTTGCGTTAGGATTTTTCAATAATTTTCTATTCCGCTTATTCCAGGTAAAGTTTATAGTCTTACAATTAGAAAATGGAGAAGGGTGAAAGTGTTAAAGGTAACTGGTGATTCAAATAAATTGCTGACATTTTTATTCTTTCTTATGATGCAAATGTGTTCATGTAGTTTGATCGTCTAATTTAGAAACACCCTGTATAAATTTATATGTTCTCTCTGTCGTTTATAATGAAGCGCGTGTAAGCAGTGTTATCTGAATTTACGAGGTTCGCACGAGACACGAGCTTTCGTACGAGAAAAGGAAAGATACAATGGAGGATAGAAAATATTGTGAGAAAGGGAGAGAAATATATTGGGTCGAATAAGAAAATTTCTTTGCATTTTTCTGATATATGGATTTAAGATCGCATAACTCTGATAATACTAATCGGATCTGCCGATACTAGCATGTATTTCAAAACTAATATACATCACAGAGTAATTAACGAGAAAAAATTCTTATATTCGTTTATTCGGCAAAAATTTATTGTATTTTGAAAATAAAGTGAAAAATACAGAAATAATTTGATCTAATTTGAAAATTTTATTAGAAAAAATGGAAGAACGTTGTTATTAACAGGATACGTTGAAAGGCCGTTGAAATACGAAGAAATGATGTACTTAACCTATTAAAATAAATAAGCAAAACAAATTTGGTCAAAACATATTTCGACGTGCAGGCATAATTTCTCTCGTCGATCTAATAATCGTACGCTTTCATCGTGATAAACTAATTCGAAATTATAATAGTCGACGATCACGCTAACATTCTTCACATATCATTGTTAGTATTCTCGCATTTAATTGTTGAGAACTCACAACGTGGTTTCTCTAAAAAATTTTTCTTATCGCGCTAAATGCAAATTCCTCTTCTTTTTTTTTTCTTTAATAATGAAGGAAGTTATTTAACCCTATTTAGTACTTTTTTTTACTATTTTTAATAAGTCAAAGTTCTGAAATAACGGACGTAAAGAAAGTTTACTTCGAGGAATAATTAAACGATTCCTGGTTTAACTTCAATTGAGGAAATGTTCATCAGAATAGAATCATTTATTATATTTTTCGAAGCGGAAACTTTTTTTATTCTTTGAATAAAAATTTTATCGATGGATAAAAGTCACGAAAAGATTTAACTTATTTAACTTTAGATAATAAAGTACATATTTGAAGAAATATTTTTCACGATGGAAACTTATTTGTGACAATAATCATTTCAATCATATCGATATTTAAACTTAAACCTACTTCAACCTATCATAATTACTATTAGGTTTAGTGCTAGCTCTATTCGTTAATGTGTGTTAGCTAATTGCACCAACAACCCTCGTATAAATTTTGCTTTTTCATCTGATCATTTGAAAAAATCCTTAATTATGTTTAAAATGAAAATTTCGTACAATATTACTAAAATTAGAAAAACTAAAATTGGTCCTTGAAACGGCATCGATCCATTAGCGATTATTTCATTAATATCTCTCGGCGGTATGTCTTTTAAAACCACACACCCGAGAGATTCGTGACTACTATACTACTTGCGTGTATTCGCAACAACTCGCGATTGGAATTTTGATTTCGTCTATCTTTATCTATCGTCAAACGAAAGAGACTGAAATTAAACGATTTTGATAAAATGGATCAAATGGATCTAATTCAATAAGATCGAAAGAGACAGAACCAATGGTAACGTGTCAAATCGAGAACGTGGGAAGGAAATTTTCCAAGAGTCTACTACGTATATAATACTATTGCTTATTAATTCAAATAAAAAAAAATATATATAAGTGTAGGATCTTGAGAAAATATATCGATCAAAATCGAAACAAATCTATTTCAAACGATTCCTTCAAACTTCAATTTAACGTTTCGTGTATATTTTACACTTTGTTGATACAAATATTCAGCTAATGGAGAGTTTTGACGATAAATCTTGCCAATAGTAAAACGTTCAAATACTAAACCGTTGGATATTTGAAAGTTCCATTGTACTTGGATACAAAAACAAAACTAAATGCCTAAAATATTGATGCGATGTGATATCATAAACGTACTGGTTCTTGTGAAAAATAATTACTTGCAAAAATAAAGGAATGTTAAAAAAAAAAATGGTTCATGTACTCAAATTATTGGACGATAGTATATATATATATATATATATATATATATATATATATAAAATTGTAATTAATCATATGAATGTATAAATGTGTACCTGAATGATTTTTTGCGAGATCTTTGGAAACCGGTGAATCGCCGTCGCTCGTATCACCGTCGCTCTCGTTTGCGCAGACATCCGATCTGGGTGACGTTCCATCTTCCTGTAAACAGATATATTTCTTTTCTTTAGTTTACTTTACTATTATTCCTGTATTTAATTATTTTAATTGATAACAAATTAGCTATTAATTTAGTTTTAATTACAAAATAAATTCTAGCCTTAATCCTAATCAGAGGTTGAATTATTTTAAGGGTTGCTAGATTTCTGTATAATATTTGGTCTTATTCAATCGTTAGAAAATTGTTGAAAATCAAACAAATTCTTCCGTATCTCTTGAAAGTCGTAAATAGAAATGAACCTTAGAAACTATGTTTCGATCGGTAACAATAGCTCGTTGAAGCTGCGGGTAAAATGTGAAGTATCTGTACATATATATATATATAAAAAAACTTATGAGAATTCAACAGTCTGTGCGCCAATCTTGCTTAGACAATAAACTTTAAAAGACAAAGGAATCGTGTAATGTAAATAAAATTCAAGAGTTTAACGGGTAAAAGAAGATATTGTCAGTAGTTGTTTATTCGGGAGACGTTAATGAAAGAAAAGAAAGGTCGTTGAGATTACTGCACCTTCAAATCAATAACCTCTTAAAACTTTGGTACGACCAGGAAGATTAAAGCCGTTCAAATAAAATTTTTGTCGATGTTTGGAAAGTCAGCCGGAACTCTTTCTTATTTGATATTATTGAATAGATTTGTGTAATATTTCTACACAAGAGTGGTTTTGATCGTTTCTAAGGTAGTTGGATCGGTATCCTATCGATACGAGAAGTAAGAAGTGGAAATAAAGGATAAATGAAATATGAGATTTTCCAATAAAATTCTCTAACGTCCACGCAAAACGGTTTATACAACCATTGACCTACGTCCGACAGTACACCTACAAATTTCTGCATCCCAGTGTATCTCGCATATAAATATAAATGTATGCGTGTGTGTGTATACACCTAGAACCACCCACACGCGACTCGTCCAAACGAATTCCTTCTCTCTCTCTCTCTCTCTCTCTCTCTCTCACACACAATCTGAACGCGTCGAACAAAATACTTTCACTCATCGGAACCTTCGACGTCCACCGACGTTTTAGCTTCTTCTCTTGTAGCATAAACACGTAAGTTCGTCTAGTAAGAAAATTCCATGATTTATTTACGTTATTCTCATATAAACTAACCAATAGTAAATGTAAACGATAGATTTTTTCAATATTAAAATCAATCTATTTTGATTAGAACCTTTCGGCAATTTTCTTTTTTCGAAGTGAAGGATTTCGCGCGGAAAACATCCTACTGTATCTCTTTTTCTTATGCTTATTCCGACTACCGAAAAGTAAAGGAAGAAAAGGAAGAAGGAGGAAGCGAATGAACGAATACGTTGAGCAGATATGTAACGCGCACGTATCTTTCTTTGTAAATGTGTGCACGTTAGGAAGAAGAAGCAGCAAAGGAAGGAAGGAAGGAAGGAAGAAACGAAGCAAGGAACAAACGAAGCAAGCAAGCAAGCAAGCAAGCAACCAACCAACCAACCAAGCTCTACCAAGCGGGGAGAGATGCGCGAGCTTGTTCGCGCTCCTTATATGGCCATCCAAGCAGTCTGAACTCGGCAATGCGCTTCCAGAAGAGATTTCTCACAAATTTACGCGGTACTACGTTTCCATCGCTACTTTCTACTCTCCCCCGCGCTAGAAGATACCTTTTTGCCGTTTACTACTACCGAGAGAATACACACACTCCGAAATAGGGGAAAGAAGAAACGGCGACCTATGCGTTTTAAACGGCCGCTCTCGCTCGCACCAATACATCCACATATCTACTGTATAGAGAAAAAATAGATTCAACCATTCCCTCCTCCTGCTGTTGCTGCGTCTTCTTCTTCTTCTTATCGTCCTCCCTCCTACACCCCGTTCGAGTAACCCGTGCGAGAATTCACGATGAGTATACTTCAAACCAAATCCCTCTCTCGAGGTTATACTACTCCGTCTTTGGAGTCCCTACTTCTTCTTCTTCTTCATTTTTTGTTCCTTTTTATTCTTACTCGCCGACTTCGTCTTTCTCGACTTTGACGAGCTTCGAGATAGATAGATGAGAGAGAAAGAGAGAGAGAGAGAGAGAGAAGTTGACTTGTTGTGGTTCGAGGCTTGATAACTCGCGGTAGATTCTGCTCGATGGTACGCGTTGCTCGTAATGAGCGGAAAGGATGACGATCGTGGGTGATCTCGAGGAGAGTGAGAGTTAAGAGGGGGAAGGATTTCGTGGAATACTTACAATTAGATAGAAATAATTTACCTTAGAAACCTCTTTCAACATTGTTTGTTGTAGGTATTGTTTCAAATATCGTTTGACTCTTTTGAGATATGAGAGATAAATGAAAAATATATAATATATAAGTGGAGGTAAAAAAAAAAGATTTAAAGTGACAAGGAACGGACTAACTCGACCGGATTCTTCCACTAGGCTTTCTGGCTTCGTTCGAGTTATTATTCCGGTGGGTCTCTCTCCCTGGACGTTCGCCGAGTCCCGTTCCGCGGAATTTAGTGAACCAGTGCGACCACCGCCAATATCGGGACCACTTCCTTAATACGTTACGAACTCGTCGTTGAAGTTACTCCACGTATCTCACATTTCCGTGGGACGATGAATTTTTTTTTTCTTCTTCTTCTCGACCAACATATGAAATGTATATAACTGAAATTACGCTGCATACTTAATTTAAAAAAGAACTACATTTCTTTTTCTTCTTTTAATCCAACTTTTCAACATTTCTAGATTAATTTTGTGAGTTAAACTATATATATAAAAACTTGGTGCAATTGTACACGTAAGATCATTTACCAAGATTTTAAATATCGATACCTAGTCTGTAACCCTACAGGAATTTTTTCCATTAGAAAATAAAGCGAGGTCGATGTTTAGAAACGATCGCTGTGTTTTCTATTTGAACGGCGACCCCCTTGCAAAAAGGAGATCCTCTCGATAGCTAATCGACGAATTAAACTAATTCGAAATTCTTCAATTATTCAAATTCAATGAATACGCGGTGGTAGAATAATTTGGAATTTTTTTTTAAGTAAAATAATGCCTATGGACAAAAGGCATAGGAGAGAGAATTGTCAGGGTTACCGAAAAAGTTACGCAAGTTGATTTCTCACTTAAAATACATGCATACATACATACAAAGAAGAGAACGATACCTACGAGGAGCGTGTGCCTACGCTGCAACCACAAAACACGAGTTGCGATTATATTCCTTGCAAGTTTGTTCGTAATAGGCAACAGCGTCGTTCCGCTTCAACATCATCGTATATCATTCTTCTTCGTCTATTATACCGTATTCTCTCTCTCTTTCTCTCTGTCTCCCTCTTTGTAGTTCCTTTTTTTCCTTTTCCTATTCGTTCTATTTTTCCACCCTTTCCACTACTACTTTTTTTTGCTGCATACAATTCTTTTTCTTTCCACGCACGTTGGTATTACGTCCTTAAGAGGAAGAATTTTAGGAAACAGGGAATTATCGACGCAACAATCTACATTTTTTTTTCTAATTACAATTTATAATCCTAAATGTGTAAAAAAAAAGTAGTTTCAACCGTTCAAGGCCTTTAACACGTATTATGTCGAAATTTAGTTTCAATCTTACAGAAGATTTATTTCTATTCGACGAAATTGTTATGAAGATTAAATATTCCATTGTTAATCAATTTTCGCTTATAATCGAGAGATATTTATTATCCAAAATAAATACAATAATATTTTATTTTATTTATTTACCATAAAAATGAGAAAGTTGCCTTTTAATTATTTAAATTAAAAATTGGACCTCCTTGTAATGTTTTAACGACATAACGTTTTGAGATTTCTCAGTCTTTCTATAATTTAAGATTTACGTTAAGCCATTATTAGACGATTTTCATTTTTATCTTTTATCGAAACGTGGTTAGGGGAATGTATCTACCGTACTATTAACACCTACATCTATCTATTCGTATAGATTTGCCGATTATTCGAGTCTGTTGTTATTCTACCTTATTCATAGTATAATCTTAAATAAGCATGTATGTATTGCAAGCAAGAGTTACGAGCAACTTATTGCGTTATAAAGACGGATAACAATAGACTAAATAGCGACGTTCGGAAAGAACGAAAGTGTTCAATAATATTGAAATAACAGTTATTTCAAATGAATGAAGAATCGAATTTTGTACCAAACGAAATGAGGGATGAATTTTTTCAATTTTTTTTCCAAACAAAATTTCACCCCTTCAGTTAATGTCCTAATTTAAAAAAATAAATCTAATTATTGATCCTCGATAGGAAAAACTTTATCAGAAACTAAAGAAATAATTGTAAACTGTAACAGTAAACCAAAGAAGTTCTTGTTCGTTAGCTATTCGTTAAAATTTTCTAACTAATTTATTGGTATCGGCATTGGTATCGACAACTAAGGAAATAAATAAAGAGAGTAAGAAAGAGTGTAAAAGCAACGACAAGAGTATATACTACAAGGAAAAGAGAAAGATAAAGTTAAGCAGAGTGGACCACCGATAGGGTGGATCTTATGGATAAACCGGATGGAACTTGGGGATGGACCAATGAGAATTGACGAAAATTTTGGGGTCCGCGTAATGTTGCTACTACTGATTTCCTCTTCTTCTGGTAGGATTAAACGGTAGCTCTGTTTAAAGAGTGTACATAGGTCGTCTTTGTGGTAGTTGTCGTTGTCGTTGTCGTCGTCGTCTTCTTGGCCGATCGCTTCCGAGTCACCTTTTCTACCCCCCATTACAGTCGGGCGTGTATAGAAGGCGCGACAAAAACCGGCATTCCTGACTCTTAAGTCGGATTCTATATAAGTGTCTGCCATCGCGAACATTGCCTGTATATGGTGACAACCGGGCTTTGACAAAGGTGACCGTATATGGCATTCGGCTTCCACCTTCCATACGTGCGTACGCGCCTCCGTTCGTTCCTTTTATCTTCCCTTCCTCTCTTTACCATCTTTTATCTCTCTCTCTCTCTTTCTCCCTTCTTACTTTTACTCTTCTCCCCACCCCTCGGCTCCTCTCACTCACATTTTCTCTCTCTCTCTCTCTCTTTCTCTATTGCGATCGAGCACCTGGGATCGACACACACAACAACAGAACGCCTATCGACCACTGTTCAAACGCACGGTGTCAAATCGTAAATCCATCCCTCTCTCTCTCTCTTTATTTCTAATTTGTTTTCTTTAGATTTATTTAAGTTTATCTCTTTCTCTAAGGTGGTACGATAATCACATTTTAAATCAAAGGATAAACCCCATGAAACCGATCCCGCCGACTGTAGCGCCATCTCTCTGGGAAATCGGCGAAAACTACCCCCAGTAGACGTACGCGTTAACCCCTTTCAGTGCTATTTAAGCTCAAACTTCCATTTTGTGCGATCGGTAATGGTGATTGGAAAATAAATCAAGCAGAAAAAAGAAACAAATAATATATTTTGTAGATAAAAGTAATAGGGTGATGCTTAATCAACAAATTTCTATCCACTGTATTTTACATTAGAAGTAAAAAAATCGTTAGGTTTTAAAACTGCATTAAGTTTACAGATACTCTTTTAAAAAACGTTCATCTGTCGTTCATCCCCGTTCCTTCTTTCTTTTTCCAGATTTCAATTTATAAGAAACGATTAGAAGGAGTAAGGTATATGAAATATTTCATTTTATTATTATTATTATTTTTTTTTTTTTTAATAATTATTAACGAATACAAATATTAAATCTTTGCGTTAATGTTAAAATAACGAGATTCTTTTTCGTATTAAATAACAATGTTTAACAACGTCTTACTCTTCTTCGATCTTTTTTTTCCTCTATTGTTTTTTATTTATTTATTTATTTACATTTCGTTGCAATCCTTGCTTGCGTAAGACAAGTAGGAGTTCCAGTCGACTAAACCTTTTCCTCTTCTTCTCAACCACGAGGGCATGTTTAAAAAAGAAAGAAAGAACATTTTTCTTTCGCGTCCGGCGAAGGGCGAAAGTGCACGATCCGTATGTATTTTTATTATTATCATCTTATTAATTATGTAGGGTACGAAGTTCTTCGTAATTGGCATAGTTTTTTTCCTCTTTCTCTTTCTCTTTCTCTCTTTTTCTATTTCTTAGACTTGTGCTTGGAATATAATATAAAACGTTAACAGTATAGATGCGATGATAGTACGTGAGAGCCATAACAATATATTATTTTCCTTTTATCGAATTAAGAAAAAAGAAATAATTAAAAATTGACGCGTCCTCTTCTTCTTCTTCGACCTACGCGAGTTTTTAAATCTATTTACAAAGTGTATCATAATGAATACGTAATCTTGATAAAATATATAAGCCCTTAAACTTTTGTATGATTCTTTTTGAAAAATACTATAAACAAATTTATGATTCTTTATTTTCTAAAATTACACCTTTATCAAGATAATCGGATAATAGTCTTTTGTTAATTCTGTTACCTTTTTCTTTTTAAATTGTACGCGATGATTAAAATGCGCTAATTTTTCAAAATTTTTTGTATTAATAATTGACCCATTAGTATTAAACGATAGTTTAACCGTTACATCAGTCTCCTCCTCGCCTATAATTCAAGATGACTATATTTTGCAGTCATGCATGATTAAGGTTTGTTGGATCAACGGCAAGACGATTTTACACCTACCTTATGCACCATCCGCTTGGCGATTTTCTTTTGTAGTATACAGAAAGAAAGAGAAAGGAAGAAAAATAAGAATAAGAAATCGAAAGAGAGAAAAAGAAAAATAAGAAGAAGTCTGACGACCTCGGTTGTAAGCAAACGAGGGTGGTCGAGATATGGTAACAGGAACGATCGTACCGCCGACAATGCCACTTTGCTATGTCAAGGTGTCTACTTCGGGGTAAGACCACGACGTCTACCTCATCCTCATTCCCCTTCTCCCTGCACAACTTCGTTTAAAGCTAATGGCGTTTGTCTTCCACGAGCTTCTTATTCTCATCCAATTCCTCCTCGCGTAAAGTTTCATCTTCAAAGCTCTTGACACTTATGCGAATATTTAGGCTTTCAATTATTTACGTCAGAATAAAATATTCTTCATTATTATAAGGTACAAATCATTTTATATATTTTATTTATGAATTATAAATAAAATTGATAAATATTAATATATTTGTCTAGTTATTATATATTATATATAGATTAATATTGTTCCTAAACATTGTAGAATTCTTTTTATTATTTTATTTTAACTTTACTAGCAAAGGGAGAACCAAGTTAACAGGACACCGATTGTTTTTTTTTTTTTTTAAATTATACACATTTGTGGGTATTCATCAGGACGTTGTTGATGAAATAAAAATAAAAAAATGTCGGCCCTGAAGAAACAACTATCATCGGCCATTCTCTTTCTCTCCAAATCTATTCTTGCAATGAGTTCTATCCGAGAGGTTTAGTAAGACGGAGAGGGGGAGAGAGAGAGATAGAGAGAGAGAGGAAAAATGGGTAATTTTTTAAAGTAAGAATTCGCCGGTATTTCGCAAAAGTTTTAATTAAAAAGACGCGTCGTTAGACCATGGAAGGATAAAACTAATGGCACGAAAAGCGTTCACAGATCTCTCTCCCTCTCTCTCTTTCTCTTGCAAACCCACTTTCTTTCTCTCTCTCTCTCTGTCTAACTCGTGATAGTAAAGAGCAAACACACACCGAACCAGTTTGCACCTTGACTCGATCCGTCATCAGCCGTCGTTCGTCACCGACGGGGCAGGTGGGCAAATCTAGCTTACGATTGACGATCAAACGGACAAAAAAAAGAATTAAGTACGGGAGAGAGAAAGAAAAAACACTACCATTATGTCCTTTTAAGAAGGTTTAAAAGAACGTGTAGAATAGTTCCATGATTCTCGATAGTCGCCTCGTTAAGGTCGCGTTATATGCCAGAGAGACAATAAGTGGGTACGACGAATCGATCCCTAGCATTGGTAAGCATTTTTCTAACCATATCCAACTTTTTTTTTCTCTCTCTCTATCTATCTTACTATCTCATTCTTGTTCAAATGTTAAAATAACCTTGCATAGAATAAACTGCATAATTGGAACAATTTCCAGTACCACTTAAACTGTTATTTTTATCCAAGTTTAATCCATTATTTCTTCTCTCATATCAAACTAATTTCTAAAATTACGAACAAAAATTACACCCTAATCATCTTTCGCATTTTTGTTTTGTTTTTTTTTTTTAATAATAATAATAATAATAAATATATGCAAGCGGTTGAAAAAATTATTTTCAATCAATCCCGTTGCACGATTTATTCCGATAAAAATAAAAATAAAATGTAAGAGTTAAATGATGAGTTTATGTTAAATATCGGTATAATTAATTTCAAGTACCCCAAATCGGTTTAAAAATCGGCAATGATGATCGAATCGACGTGTCATCGGGGAAAGATCTTGTTCAAGATATTTAAAACTGCAATAAAATAAAATCTTGACGATAATCAAATTAGCGTCATGTATAATTTTTTTAAATGGGAATGAACGAAAGACTGATACGCACACATACATATACACACATGTATATATGCGTGTAAGAAAGTATATAAGATCATTATAATTGATAAGATCGCACCAGTTTGCAGGAAGCAAATCGATCCATTATCAACGTCTTAACGGAAGGTAGTTTTTCTCCTACCTGCCCACCAAGACTTGTTGGCAAAAATGATACTCTGTACGGAAATATTTCAAATAAAAAGTGAAAAAGATAGATGTATATGTGTGCCGATAATTATGACAATAAATTAAGTAAAAAAAAAGAAAAAATTGATTTATTTTATAATATAAATAATTGTAATATAAAACAAATCATAATTTTCCTTTTTTCTCAACTTTTTTTTCAATTAGTCCACCGTCATAATTACTCGCGCATAATAGAAAGAAAGAGAGAGAAAGAATAAGAGTATCGGATAAGCTGGTAGTGCTATTTTTAAAGAAATAATATGTTTATATGTAACATATGTATATATGTGTATGTGTATGTACGTATATATCTATATCTATACATATATATAGATCTGTATATATGTATACATATATATAAATGTAATATAAATATTATCACAGTATTTTACAGCAATATACTATTTACACAACGTCATATACATATTTCATTTTTTGTCTTTTTCTTTGTTTTACCTTCGTGTTTTTTTGTTTAATATAAGGCACCTAAGCCAGATGTTTACCGTTATAAATTTAATTTAATTTTATTAATTAATTAATAAATCTATAATTATTAAACGTCATCTCGTTTTGTACTCTGCGCGTCCTTTCCTTTGCACTTCTTCTCAAATCTACACATTTTATTTCGCACTAATACCACATAATCAAATATTACGTTAGTATTATATCTTCTATATCGTTTTCCTTAAAATTACTATACGTGGATCTTTCATTACCATGCAAAACAAATTTTCTAAGATTGCTTAATTAAAATAGTACCTTTTGATCGTTCCTTGTAAAATTCAAAACGGATAGCAAAACAACAAAATTCAAACAATATCGAAAGATCCACGAATAATTTAAAAAAAAAAAGAAAATATTAAAATGAACAAATAAAACGATAGATACAGAAATCAACAAAAAAACAACGCATACAACACGGACGCACACACATACCTTTATATACGCATGCACAATTTCAACTGACTAATTGTAAGATTTTCTATTTAATTGATCTCAAGCAGCTCCCGAACGATTTCGAAAGAAAAATATTAAATTAAATTAATAAAAAATATAAAAAGTTTGATTTTTAAAGAAAAATTGGCGAGAGCCACCAACGTGAAGGGTGGGGGTTGTACGGACATTGGACGGAAAAAACGAAGATCGTTAAAAGTAAAATATCTGCTACTTAACATCTAATAGAATGTGAGAAAATAAAGGAAGAAATGTAATAAAAATAATAATAATAATAATAATAATAATAATAATAATAATAATAATAATAATAATAATAATAATATAATATTAATAATAATATTAATAATAATAAAATAATAATAATAATAATAATAATACAAATAATAATAATAATAAAAGAAACAAAAATACTATCTACTGGACATGCCATTTCGGTACGCAACACTTTACACAACAACGTACGATGCACAATAACAAGAACAACAATGTACGATTATTCGAAATGCACAGCAATGTCAAGCGTGCACTGCCGAAGGAGGAAGAGAGAAAGAGATAAAAATAAAAAGAACAAGAGTTCAGGATAAAAGAGAGATAGAAAAAGAGAGAGAGAGAGAGAGAGCGAGAGAGGGAAGAAAAAAAAAAGGAGAGATAAAATTTCTCCACTTTCTTTTTGCATGGAACTCGCACCTACGTACAGAAGGTATTTCTTACCTTCGCCCTTTTTTTCACATCGGCGGAAAAAGCCAAAGCCTTTGGAGAAAGAAAGAAAAAAATTCAATAAAATGACAAAATATAAAAGAAGGATAAAAAAAATAAATATAAAAGGTTAGCTCGCTTTTAGAAAGGAGGAGTGGAAAATATTGGTAGGAAAAATGTATAGAAAAGTATTTTTTACTTTTGTTTGCTTGTAAAGAGTAGATTGACAAAAAGAAAATGAAGAAAGGGAGAAAAATAAAAAAGAGAAATCTTTAACGATAACGTATCCCCTATCCTGTCGAGCAATACGCGCGAAAAAATATAACCAGAATAATTTTGTTTAATTATTTTCTTCTTCCTCAATTAATTCTCGTTTTCCTTTCTCAAAATTGACGATCTACATCTTTCGTCGCGATACTTAAACGAACTACGACATCTAATGTTTTGTCATACCAGAGATGACAGGCATAGTGCAAAATGTAATTAGTATATTTTTTTTTATAAAATATTATGTATATATGTATATATATAAATATATAAATATACACACAAGAAGTCGATTAAAATAAATATCTTTTTTATTTTCTTCTTTTTCCTATTCTTTTAAGTTAATTAATAGTATAAAAAGAAAAAAAGAAAAGAATAGAGTAAGAGAGAGCTAGAGAAAGAGAAAGAGAAAGAGAAAGAGAGAGAGAGAGTGAGAGAGGGAGATGAAGAATAGCAGAAGATTCTTTTGCCACGAAGATATCCAGTTACAACAGGATAGTTCATCACAATGAGAAAAGTTAACTATAATAACATAGTACTCTAATAAATCTACGATTTATAATAATTTATACACGTTGATTTGTATCTCCTTTTTTTGTTTCCCTCGTGCCTATGTTTTCTATCCCTTTTTTTGTCTGGATTTGTATTATTATCTTTATATTTAAATTTTCATTCTAATCGCGCGCATCATTCTTGCTGATTTTAAATATTCTGAAAGGGAAAATGAAATCGCGTCCCGTCCGAGTCTCACGACTTGAAAACGTCTCCTTCAAAGACACGAAAGTTTGTCTTATAAATATGATAATGGCTAGTTTTCATCGAGTCGATCGTCAATCGATCGGCTACCTACTTTTAGATGCTGCTTTTATTTCTTTTCTTCTTAGGTGTGTATAAAAAAAAGATGAATGCACTCGAAACGCTAGAATCACACCCCGACCGCATTCTTATTTACGAGAACAATCGAGGCTACACGCGTGATATATTATATGAATGTAATATATTGCGAGAATATCATAAATGTGGAATTTTTTTAGACCAATTTAGACAAAAAGTTACTCGTTTACATTGATCCTCGTCTAGGAAGAAATAATTATAACGCGTGATTACGAACGGGGAGGAAATATTTTCGTACGTTTTGCATAACCGTATATATGTATAGAAATAATGAATAAATTATTGTTATAGTTTTAACGCGTGCACATAGAATGTGCGAAAGTTTATTCGAGTAATTTCATTGAGAAACTGAATTCGATTATTATTCAATATAATCGAAGTACGTTGAAAATCTTTTAGAAAAATATTCGACCACTCCGTTCTTATTTCATTTTGTATCTTTCCGCGTTAACTAAAAGGTGAGAAAAAAAAATAAGGTATGAAACGCGCTAAGAAAAAGGTCGCTTCTCATTGATTGAAAGCAGCACGATCGACGGACGATCGATATCGTGATAGTTTAGCCATTGGATTTAACCGATCTTAACTTTTTACCGGTTAGCCGAGTGTTACTTGCGGACGACGACTATGCACCTCTCTTCAGCAATAAAATAACGCTCCTGCTTCCGTAATACGCGTCGGCTGGACTAGATTTGTGCGCAGAAAAAGGAGCCCTGTTGGCATTCTTACGCTCCTCTTAAGCCTCTTCCGACGTCGAGGACGCGTTCGGATCGCGGATAAATAATACAAAACCGTTCAAAAGACGGTCCGGCAATCCAAGCACCGAGAACAAATGATAAATCATCATTCTGCGTGATACGTGACAAAATTGAGCAACAAAACAATAGGGTGGGTGGAAAATGAGAAAAGAAAACGTCCACGAGCCGTATGCCGACGTATGAAAAACTTTACCTATCTACCTTGGACGGAATCTAATGGATAATATGTATGTTCGTTTATATTTTTTCAAAACTGCGAAGTGAACGGTGTGTCAAAAGTAATCGGGGAAAAAGAAAGTAAGATCAGGGTGGTAAGGATTGGAAGAAGTGGATTCGGGGTCGAGGAAGGGCGTTGGGAAGGGTGTTGAGAAGGGTGGTAGATAGGAAGGATGGGGGTGAGGGTGAGGGTGAGGATGGGGATGGGAGAGGATAGGGGAGTTTAGGTGGTACTACCGTTGAGGATGCGAATGAGACATATGAGGATGATATGCCGCGTGATGAGGAGGTAAGGGCGAGGGACAGGATTGTTGATACGGTCCACCGGCGAGCATCGGTCCAGGACTGGAACAGGGTACAAGGTGCGAGCTCGGCGATGCCGCATGCGCATGCGCGATCAGATGAGCGTGCTGCGCGTGCGAGGGCGGCGCGTGCTGCGAAGCCGGCGGTGGTGGCGGCGGCGGACCCGGATGACCACCGGTCGGTCCGCCGCCCGCTCCGGGATAACCACCGTGTAGGGAACCACCGTGAGGCGAGCCATAGACCAGTTGCCTTACTTTCTGCTCCTCGTCCCCGATGTTGTAGGTCAACTCGGTCTCCTCGAATCCAGTCGCCGACATCCGTTGGTCACCGGAGGAACCAGAAGGCGGCGGGTCCGGACTGTTCAGGCACGTCTGGATCAACGCTTTCCCCGCCTCGCTGGTTATCATTGGTTGGAGTTTGCGCGTCGCGAACGTGTACACGTGTCCGGTCTCGCTAGCTACCAACAGCATCACTTGCGTCCCGGTCAACGTTGACAACTCGTACGCCTGCGAATGCACAAACAAAAGGATCTCACCACCTATCCATATCCACCACATCGATCATCAATCATTTTTCGTTCCCTTTTCAAAGATCACGCTTGCCTCTAATATTGTTCATTTTTTCTAAATTACCCTTATCAAATTCGCGATAAAACCTTTAACTAGAGATTGCTCGATTAAATCGGACAATTAACGTTCGTTATGACTTTAAACGATGCGATGATGAAAACCTTATTTATTAAATGCGTCGTTCGTGCGTGCGTGCGTGCGTGCATGCATGTTCGTTCTTTCTCTCTCTCTCTCTCTCTACTCGTTAGACTTTCTAATTAGATTTTGTCCGTAGATATAGATATATCGGATATACCCGTCCCTCCCTTTACGCGCATTATGAAGAGATAACGATCGCGAGAAGAGAGTATAAATACGCGTACTTCTGTACGCAGCTGTTACCCACTCGATCACGTGACCATCGGTTAAACGCGCCGCGCGAAACTTTAAAGTAACGCGCATAGCTCTTTCTTTCGCCGAAACTATACCTACAATTGTTCACTCATTATTTTTCAATATTTTTCGATAATTATTACAACATTTACAAAGGTTATTTAATATTGCAAAAAAAGGGGGAAAAATTTTATTCACGATTGCATTTAAATTAATTTATATAAAGAATAATTGTAACAATTTGTGTTACGAATTTAAAAAGTGTTAAAACTATTAGTAATGTTTATGATGAATGAAATAGAGAAGGAATGCAAGTTACATTGCAACGAGTCATCGATGCGCTATACAAATTAATGTACAAACTAAGCCAAAATAGAATGGTCGTTCAAAGACTATACATGTAGGTAGACGAATAAGACAAAAAGATGATCTTTTTTTTATTCAAAACGTAGTTGTTATTAATCATGCGTCGTAATGGTACGATGAAAAGAGAATAAGAAAAAAAGAGAGAGAAAGAGAAATCCGCATTAATGTAAGTGGTAAAAAAAAAAAGGAAAAAAGAAAAGAAAAAATAGCTGATACGGGATGGTCTTTGATCGTATATACGAAGCCGTTAGACTTTGGATGACTTTTGAGATGACTACATGTATTTTAGGAGATATTAGGATGCGTTGCTATTATTATACTACGTTTCTACTCCGACAGCTACGCCGGTAAGCTACGAAAGTGAAGGAAAGCGAGTATAAATAAACCGAGACCGTAGCCTTAATCGCGCTTAGGAGAGCTATTTACTTACATCGCTCGCGTATTTCCATGGAATTGAAAAAAAAAGATCTCGATTAATCGACCGATCGATTCATACAGCAGAAATCGATTCGATAATCAAGCAAGTTATCGTTTACTCCAAATTTTACTTCATGTTCATGCATATCCTTTTATCTATATAAATTTGACTGCTATCATTTACTTATCAATTCAAATTAAACTTCCTGTTTTTATTTTATTTGTAGATTGTAACGTAATGTTGTGCACGAATTTAAAGAATTTTTTGCAGATATTATTCACGATTTACAAGTTTTTACAGACAACAATCCAAAACAATCAATCAATAGTAATTCAAGAATAACTGTTTATCGAATGGATATTCGTTCAACTCTACTATAAAAAGGTGAATTTAATTCATATGGTATTGAAATTGTGTTGTGCGAAATTTAGAAATCATACAAATTAAGGTAATCAAATTTGTACTATAGAAAAGTTGTCGTTCGTTTTTGTTTTTCATTCTATCAACAGACACCTCAGACATCACTTAGGACATTCTTGCGTTTCGATCCGTCAAGTAAATTATTTTTTGCCATTACATCAAAAATGGAAAATTAAAGTGAACATATGTGCCGTTTACAGAAAGGATATATTCAATCAATGCTAGGACCTCAATTGTTTTTCGAAATTGCATTCTGGTAATTTTGATATGAAAAATACGCTACGTTTGGCCTGGGGAATGAGGGCAAAATAAAGGCATTGGTTGATGCTAATCGTCAAATAAAAACACAAAAAATAAAACATTTTTGAGATATTTATTAAAAAAATATTAATTAATTATCAGAGAGTATTTCTGTGTTGAGTATTTCTCATCCGATTATAATAATTTATTAACAAACTTCGTTTTGAAAAATTATACGATATGAATAAAATAAAAACCATCAATTTTACTCTGTAATATATTGTATTATCCGAATACAATTTCCCTTACAAATAAAATACAAACAAACTCAAAAAAGAAAAAATCGAGTTCAAAGAACTAAATAATTATAATAAATTGTCTGAATTATTTTTACTCCAGTAACAAAGCGCCTAATGAAATTATTATTTTAAATTACAATTATACAAAACAATTAAATCTCTTACAAAGAATGAACGATTCATTTTGATTTCAAGAAAACTGACGTAGTTGTATCTATAAATAATTTAATTATACTCGATGACGGATTCTCGAAAAGTCATTCCAATGTTTAATCGCAACAGATTCAAAAACCACTACTTCCGACATTGTAGAAATTTGGATTTATCGATTTTCTAGATTATTTTCCCAGGAAATAAAATGATTTGTCAATTAATTAAACAAACTTAATCGTTAACGAGTATTTTAATATTTTCTATAAAAGAAATAAACCGTCTATCGATGGATTACTAAGCCGTCGTTCGATCTGACCGGATTTGATGGTTCGAAAAGCGCGCGTGAATTCGGCGCTTCTGCGTAATTCAAATGAATCCGCGCGAAAGCTATTTCTATGCGCCGCGCGCGGCTTCAAAAACATTTTTAGAACTTACACGCCGTGTGGTGTAACTTGATCGAGCAAACAAAGCGTGCCGAAGCAACTCATATGTGTATTTGTTTTTAATCACTTTGCTGTATCATTCGAATCGACATCACGACAGGTTTTACACAAACTGGATGAGAGCAAGCTCAAACTCGATGGGGGCTTTACGAAATAAATGGAGGCAGATATAAATAAACTCGAAGCTTAACGAGGAAAGGAGATACGCGTGGAAGAATTTTCGGCTTTGAAACTACGAATGGAAATGTGAAAAATTATGGAATCGTACTTTTTATTTTTGAGACGCATGCGTCATTTTGTGAAAGCGCCTGGAGTTTTTGACTTATGACGAAACGAAAATACAAGGAGAAAAGTGAATGGAATATGAGGAGTGGTGTGTGTGTGTATGTGTGAGAGAGAGACAGAGACAGGTAGATAGAGATATAAAAGTAGTATGAAATGGGTTGGACTAACCTTCTTCATGATACCGGTCTTCCTCTTGGAAAACGTGGTATACCTCCTAAGCTTATTATCGATGTACTCCATTTTAATCTTAACTCTTCCTTTCGTCTTTTTTCCATTAGAGGGTGGCGATTTTTTCGGCTGTCCGAGATTCGTGAACGACTCGTCGAGATTATCGGCGACACAATCGGACATTGTCATACCCTGTTGTTGTTGCTGCTGCTGCTGTTGTTGTTGTTGTTGCTGCTGTTGGGAAAGTGCCTGTTGCCTGGCGTTAGTGTCGTCGGTGTAACAAACATCAGACGTGGTCCTCTTGATGCCTCTACTCTGGACCGAAGGGACGCCGGGCGTCGGGCCGCCCCCGGGCATCATGGTGGCGCCACCACGTTGGCCCAACTGAGAAGCAGCAGCGGCAGCGGCGGCGGCGGCAGCAGCAGCAGCACCGAGTTGGGAGGTGGACGCTCGCCCGTACATTTCCGTGGCACCGTCGCTACCGATCATCCCCATGCCGTAGCTGAGACTCGCGTAACGACCGTCCCTTCCGCCGCTAGGGTTGTCCATTACGGGGCCCCACACATTTATTATTATCTACTAGCAGCCCTCGATCGAGCTCGATCGCCGCCACCAATTCACGTAAACCAACCGCCGCTCTGCTTCCCACGTGATCGATCATCTAGAGGAACACGGGACAACAACGCGCACTACACGAGCGCTCCCCGCGAACTGTGTGCGCGCGGTCCTATCGTAACTTGACCTACGTGCTCGAAGCGCTGCCTCCGCGTGTCCGTACGCGCCATCTACCCCCACCATACCAAGCCTGCGCTGTTAAAAACTAGTCCACCCTATCGAAATTCGATCCTTTCCACTAAGGACCTTACATATTTATCCTTTCCAAAAATCTATTTCGACCCCCTCTACACATATCTATTCTCTTTTCCTAGATTCTATCTCTATTTATTAAGATATTTCATCTCAATTCCTTGCCGCGGAGCGTTACACGGAACGCCGAGAGGGCGTCCCCGGCTGCCATATTTAGAAGTAGACGTTACCATATTAGGGCAAGTTTGCCAAATATGGTGAACAGAGGTGGTCCTTCCTTTTCGAATGATTGCACGGCGCGTCGCGGCAAAACACCAATCCAACTGACAGTAGCGCTTCCTGCACGCCTTTCCTGCCCTCCCTCCTCTCTCTCTCACACTCTTTCTCTCTCTCATACTCTTTGAATACGTGCTAGCTACGATTGATACCACGAGCGACGGATAATAACAGTCGTCGCTCTTTTACGAACGGTGCTTTTCTCTACCGTCGATCCCCTTATTATGTTTTACCTTCGACCGATTTCAACGCTATTAAAGATCCCTTTTCAGGATTAACTTGGCTCTTTTCTTCTATTCAAGTATTGCATATAAGGGATTTTTATTTTATCTATCAAATCAAATTCTTTAACGTTTTCATCTAGGTGATATCCGATATCGGATTCATTTTAATCTTCCGTGATTATTTTCAATAGAGAGAATTGAAAATCTGAAATATACTGTTAATACGATATATTATTATTCAATGACATTATTTACAATCATCTTTCATCCACATCTGTCTGTTACCATACATATTGTCAATAATGTTTTTAAATCAATTTTCTATGAGAGACAAAAATATACTTTTCTTTACATTTCACATTCTAATAACGTTTTATCTCTCGTAAAAAATACATAGACTAGTTTTACATCATTAATGTTCTTTCAAATAGTCGTCTATAGAGGATAGAATTACACTTCTTCTTATTCATCTACATGTATGTATATACATATATTTACTTGACACAGATAACACATGCATCGATATTTCGGGTTAATGGCTTTTAGATATGTCACAAAATAATTATATTCTCTCACTTAATATAACTTATTTTCTATTTTACTGAAACTATAAATACAAAAATATACATAATAACTTATATCGATAATGTTTGTATTCTCAATAACATTTTCTTAAGAATTTAACGACAGAATGCATTAAAAATAAATCCTTCGTATATATCAAGAGTTCATTCTCCCGGTGCAATTGTATGTGCAGCAGAAACTAAAGTATCATGCACCTCTTTGGCATAAGCTACTTGGGCACGTACAGTCATTAAAAATTGAGGATATGTCAAAGCCGGTCCTTCTTGAGTACTGACTGTATCTGTGCGAGTTGGCAAAACAGTCATCGGTAGATATCTAATAGAACTCGAATTTTGTGACAAACACTCAATAGACGTTTTTAAATGTAATTCCATTTGGTCGCAAATAGAATAAAATTCCTCCATATTTTTATTGAATCTATGGTCAAGTTGATCGATTCCCTTCAAAGATCCAATGTCTACCAAACTGTTTTGATGTAAGGTTTGAGCTGCCGTCTTAATTCCTACTGCCAAGGATTCCCTCAATGGTCCGACTAAAGATTTAACTTTGGAAATATTATCTAATTTCTCCTGCGCTTGTTGCTGTTGTTGTTGCTGTTGTTGCTGCGCTTGTTGTTGTTGAGCTTGTTGCGCTTGTTGTTGATTTTGAGGCATTTGAGGATTTACCGGCTGTGTCATTTGATTAACTGCCATCGTTCCTTGTTGTTGAATCGGTGGAATATTCATTTTGCTCAGTTAACGTTGTTCCCTATTAATACCCATTTCCGATTATTCATTATATTTAACATATTATCTTATTTGTTTAAAACTCTTTTGTGTAGAAACTTTAATGATTCTAAATACAAATGTCTATATATCCTTAAGGAATATTTGTTTATATAAAATTATGCTATTTCAAAATAGAAATATTTCTGTAACGTTTAAGATTCTATATACTTGAGAAAAACATAACCTAGTTTAAACGATTTCAATACTTAAAAAGATTATGGTTTGTTAATATTATTATTATTATCAGTAAATAGATATTTACCTTTTAAAAAATTATTTTTCTTCAAAACTATGATTAAAATTGTTCAAATACTTAAACTTATTTCAATTTGATCTTATTTTGTAAACAACATAATCAAACCAATGCATTAAAATTCTGATTCAAGATTCGATGTCTATTACACAAATCTTATTATTATCAAAATTATCAATCATTTACTTTTTACGAGTAAAGTATTCAAAAGTTTTATACTTTAACAAAAATATTTTCCTAGATCCATTAAAATACGATACACCATTTGAGAGTCGAATTAAGTCGATAGTAATCGATTACTGTGACAAACCATTCAAATACGCCTAGGACTACACTTTTCAAGATCACCCAATCAACAAGCGTCTTTAATTCGATTACGAGTCGATAATATTTGAATCAAGTTAAAAATATAATTATTTTTTAATGATATTTATTAATTATTCATTCGCATTATTAAGCATATTTAACAATTAATCTATTATGAAAATATAATATAAGTTATATATTTTTACTTTTTATAATCTCAAATAAAATAATCTTACCAAAATAATAAAAATTATTTATTTCCTGGAAAAATCATCATTCTTATCAATTATAATTTGTCTGTAATAAAATAGGATCAATTTCAAATGAAAATGAAAATCCAAATTCATTTCCATTAACATTCCTAAATCGACCAATGAGGGTGCGCGTATGATGCAAACGTCGCATTACATGTGGCGTCAAAGAACCGACGCCATCTAACGACTGGCATTCCTGTTTTTTTCGTGCGGGTAAAACCACGGCTTTCTGGAGCGCGGAACCCCTTTCCACAATTTTGTTTGCAACATCCAGTGTTTTAAGTGCATTTACTTGTGATCATTGCGATGCCGTGTTTACGGTGAATAAGATGATATACACGAGAGAGCGTGAACGCGCTACAGAAATGTGTGGGAAGATGAGTTAACCGTGTGTTAAAGCGCGCAGCGGTCAACCTTCCGACAAGTTTAGTACGGGAATCTATCCATATTCAGGGACTTGATTGCACCGAGGTAAATACGCTTTTAAGTGAAAAACAAGAACAACTACGTAAAGTTAATAGACTTTCTTGAGAGTTATTTTTAACTTGGAAACTACCTTCGTGTTTATGTTTACCCCTCTAATTACCCCCCTCCTACCCCTTTACCATATTCCGCCCGCCACCCTGCAATTCTTGCCTTTTCTCTTTCTCTCTTTCTCTTCCTCTTTCTCTCTTTCTCTTTCTCTCTATCAATCTCTCTCTTTCACTCTATCTCATTTTTTATCCTTTACATATTTTTTTTTCCTCTTCTCTATCTTCGTTCGAAAATTCTTCTTCTTCTTCTTCTTTTTATTATTATTATTATTATTATTATTATTATTATTGTTATGATTTTTTTCTGATTATATTTTTTCTTCTTTTTTTCCTGATTATTATTTTTTTAATATTATTACCAGAGTACATTGTTTTCTTTTACGGTAAAACATGTTGAATGATTAAAAACATGTATTTAATTGGTTCTTGTAAAAATCAATCTGTCTTTTTTAGATTGTGAGAGTAATCGGTATGTGCGATTAAAGTTTTATGATAAGTCATCACAGTTAAAGATTACTATATGACCTTGTCGGATGTCTTAAAAATGATATTAATAGATTTGATTGATATTTATAGAATTAATGTATGTTTTCTTTTTTCTTAATTTTTTAGATATTTATTACAAAGTGTATCTCTATTGTTGTAATGTAATGAAAGATATTTTTGGGTTTTCTTTTCCAAAGCTTTAGTAGAAGGTTCAAGTAGTGGAGAATGAGTGCATCGGCTGTTAAGTCATCAATATCTGGAGTAGGGACATCCCCGACTTCGACTACTCACTCCATGCTTCCAATGAATGCTACAGCTCAAAAAGTAGTTCCTGGTACAGAATCAGGATCTATGAAACCTTTAACCGGTACAGGATTAAGCTATGTTACGTTGCAACCACCCAGTCAGCCTCTCAGTTTGGTACAAGATCACAGACCATCCGTTTATCAAACACCACCTTACATAAGTAACAATTCTGAAAAGGAGTCAGAATCTGATAAGCTTATACCAAATGGTGTAGAAACTATTAAAGTGGAAACTGAGCAAAGCATACCTGCTTCCGTTAAGCCCAGCGAACCAAATAGAAATAATAATTTGAGTCCTGAAAATTCAACCGAAGATGAACAAAGAGAAACTCCAACAGAACCCGAAACGATTTCTCATGCCTTAGAATGTTCAGGTTGACTATAATATTATATTATCTTTTATTTATTTTTAATCTTTAACAAAATTGTAACGAAGGTCTTTTTTCTCTTTCCTTTTTTAGCAATGTGTCCCCAGGGACAAAACAAAGTTGAAGAAAAGAAAACTACTGTAAATAATGGCTCTAAAGAAGCTGAAGGTGTACCAGTTAATGCTTCTCTACAAACAAAATTATTGACGCATAAAACTGAAGATGCTCCAGTTAAAACGGAAGTTCAAAAAAGTAAATCAACGAGTCAGAGTGCAAAGTTGAGCGGAGATAGTCCAACTGTAAATCCACCCTCAAATAATTCTACTAAACCTGAAACAAAAGTAACAGTTTTGCCAAAAGCTAATAAACGAAAATCTAGAGAATTAAAGGATTTGAAAGGTATATCTTCGATTCCGGACGGGGCAAGTAAACCTAAGAGAAATCGTGTCCAAACGCAACCTTATCAAAGTCCTTTGCCAGAAATAGCGTTATTTGTGAAGAGTTTGAATAAGCCTCCTGTGGCGAAAGCTGCAGACGACAAGCTAATAGTATTCTACAAGTGAGTAATGTTAATTTATACGAAAGTGTTATTAATATTACGCAAACTACGAACTAAATATTTGTGTATTATTTTTATTTGCATGTTGATATTATAAATATTACTTTCAGAAATGAATTTCTGGCTGTGAGAAATGCAGAAGGAAGTTTTTACGTTTGCCAAGCGATGCATAATATTTATAAATCGAGCAGGCGTGTTCGTATACGTTGGTTGTCACAAGATTCGAACAACGGTGAAATTTATTCTCCAGATTTTTACGATGTTACAGGTAATTTCGATTAATAAATTCAATATATTTTCATTAACTTTTATTAAAAATCTATCGATCTGGATATTTCGATCGTTTCCATTATTCCATGAGAATTAAACGTAGCAACATCTAAGTATTATGGACGATGAGTTATTCTCGAGTTATTCCTTTTTTTTTCAGATTTCGATTGTATATTAACGAACTTAAATTTGAACAAAATTGATAAAAATAAATTCCAGTTAACGAAGATAGAGTTATTACGTACAGAGAATATATTAAAAAGAGCACTCGAGGTGGAGTCTGGGGTTTCTGAAAAGCCAAGAGTAACGGAAGAACACCCCGATGGACGTAAGTATCAATACAAAATTAAAATTAAATTTTTCTTTACCCTCAGTGCAAAAAAAAATGTTATTAATTTTTTAAACGAATATATAATATATTATTATTTTCAGTCGATTTGTCTCTTTACAAAGATGAATCACAATTGAAAAGAAGAAGAGGTCACGGTCCGTATAAGCAGAAACAAGGCCAACGAAAAAAGTTGAAACGTTCAGCAAGTTCGTCCGAAGATGAAGCGTCCGAGGACGATTCGAAGGATGAAAAGAAGTCTCCCAAAACAGGACGTTCTAAAAAGGGATCGGTAAACAAAGCGTTGGCAATTGCTAAATCGGTAGCTAAAGGGTCTAGCAGAGCGGAAAGGGCATTAAACAGAAGCACCAAATCTGGGAACAGTACAGGTAGCGAATCTACCGGTGGTACTGCTGCTGCAACTGCAACTGCAACTGCTACTGCAGCGGCTGTACCTGTTAATAGCGCTGCTACGCCAACGACTCCCGTTGATTCAGCTAAAAATAATGGCGCGGATTCGAAAAAGATTGATGCAAAGAAATTGACAAAACAACAACAACAGCAACAACAACAACAACAGCAACAACAACAGCAACAGCAACAGCAACAGAGCAACAACAATACGAGTGGTGTACCAAGGACGAAGCTTCGTGGTAAGTGAGTTCATTAAAATCCGATAGTTAAGTTTCTGATGTTTCTGTAGCTACGAGTAAAAAAAAAATATATATATGTATATACACAGGATGTCCTGTAACTGGTGGTACAAGCGAGCTTGGGTGATTCTATATGAAAAATTAAGTTGAAAGACTTGGAATTAAATTTGTTCATATAAAACTTGGTTTTTGAGAAAAATAAATTTAAAAATTTGTCGAGTACACATGCACTTGACTGAGTTTGTAACCTTGGAAATTAAAAGTCTATTAATTAAATTATAAGCATAGGAGTAGAACTTATACAAAAAATATCATCATACCGACAATGTTTGTATGTATACTAAGAAGTGCGAATCAAATGCAATTTTAATCTTCATTATCGACTTAGTTTTTCACATAGAATTAATCCCTCCGCGATTGTATCATCAGTTACAAGACATTCTGTATATTTACGTATGTGTATGTATATATTATAATGCATATGCAGTATAAATCTGTATAATTGGAATCATTCTCGATATCTCTGTTAATATTAACTTTAATGAAAAAGTTCGAAACGTTTGTTATATTACCACGAAGGGGGCCAAACAATGTATTGTTTCAAGATTTTTATTGCTCTCAGTTTGGAAAAAGTTAAAAGGTGTTCTTTACAATTTTAGGCTGCGAAAATATGTAATAAATAATTATTTCCTTAACTATTAGTAATATCCAAAAACACTTTTTTGGATCTTTACGTTTCGTATTTAAACTTATACGCGTGTGGGTGTGTGTGAATATGTGCGTATGTATGTATGTTGCATGTGTCCGATTTACCGTCCAAATGGTTGAATAGATTAACTTGAAATTTATATATATAAAAAAAAAAATAAAGTTACTTGCAACGAAGATTTATGAATTATTTCGGTTTCATCCGATTTCCGGTATTAAGAATTAAAATGATTTATAAAACATTTCACATTGAATGGAATTTAATTTAAAATAAATAAAAAATTATTTAGGAATCATTTTTTTCATTATTTCAAGTATAATGTTTTATTAATTATGCTTATTTTGTTCCCATTCAAAAGTATTGGTTTAGATGCAACCCTATTTTTTTCTTTTATAAAACAAAAACAGAAGAGATAATATTAAAAAAAATTAAACTATATTTATCGGATTTATTTTGATTTCGTTACTGAGATTCGTTGACCCTTATGACGTCATGTAGCTTTAAAATCACATACTGGTATATCTGTATTTTTAAAATCTTATTTTACTTTTTTTTTTTATTACAAAAGTTTCACAGTTGACACATCCTATAAAATATTATTTACATCTTTAATTAGAGAAAACAAATGTTCTCTACTTAAAATATATTTGTATATTTTTCTTTTTTTTATATGTATATAAAAATCCTCCTTCGGATAATGTAACACACGTTTCAGACTTTTTTGTTAATATTAATATTTTTAGGAATATTGGAAGTAATTCCAGTAACGTGAACCACCCTGTATATATATACATATATGTGTGTGTGTGTTTTTACACTGGATGTCTTATTTTAAATAATATGGTCTAACATTTCCAATCCCATTAATTTTATAAACAAATGTTTTAATGTCGTTATATATTGAAAGTAAAATGTAATATTTATTGGAGCTTTTTATTTTATAGAAATTTCTGTTTTCCAAATACAAAGATACAGGGAAATCATCAAATTTTGTTGAAATAGAAATCAATATTTTAAGGACCATTTGAATATAAAATTAATAGGATTTAAAATATTTGACCGCATTATTTCAAATCAGACACTCTACACATGTGCAAATTTATTGTACATACATGTATATTATATTTCGTGAAAAGATGTTTAAGGAATGTTCGGTATGTTCAAAAAAGGATGATAATAAAATCTGTAGGGTCAGCTGAAAACACGCAACAAGGAAGTAGTACTGCTGGACGTCCCAAACGTGTAGTTGCTTCGGCGAGTATTCTGTCAAACGAAGAAGCAGCGGCAACAGCAGCAGTACCACGGAAAAAGCCACGTGGCAGAGCGTAAGATTGACATAATCAATTGTTCATCTTATGCCATAATATATTTACAGCCGAGTCTGTATCGTAGGCAATATGTACGTGTGGTGGTACACTCTTTAAAAACACAACAAACAAAAAGAAAAAAAAAAAGAAGTAAACAATTGCAATCAATTTACAATGTAATATATATAGATATATATTATGATCTCAAGATTCTTGAATGTACCAAATGCTGCGTTATATTATAGTCTAACGATACGGGATCAATGACTTATATTACAATGCGGCAATTCGCATTTCAAAAGCTATGTAACAACAACTACAATTACACCAACAACTCCGAGACTTATACTAGATAAAGAGGAAGAGAGGGAAAGAGAAAAAGAGAGAAAAAGAGAGAAAAAGAGAAAAATGATATTGTGATATATATCATGCTAAATTTGTACATATCGTCTACGTGTCAGACTCCTCGGGAAGAGAATAAAGTCACGGATATAGTATGGGGGGGGGGGGGATGATGGTACCTTGGTTGAGTAATAACTATCTACAGGGTGTCATATGCTAATGCAGCACTCTTGCAATAGTCTATTTTTGATGTTGTGACTGAACCATACGTGATTCATTTGAGTTTTATTGTACACTTTCCATTGGATATGATAGCTATGTACAAATATATATGTCTAGGGTTTGTATGCATTCTGTAAAACAGATTTATTAAGCCAGAGAGGGTGAGAAAGATGATGACGGTTAAAACAAAAAAACAAACAAAATATATAGGGTAAAAAGAAAACAAAAATAAATGAAAATAAACAAACAAAAGAAAGAAATTAGCGTGAACGATCCATGAGCGAATTTTTATCGATCTCTCTTATTCGCTGCTGATCGATAAGATCTTTGTTAGAAAAAGAGAGAGAGAGAGAAAGAAGTACAATGACTGTACATTTAAACGCTGAATCTTTAGAGCTGTTTTTAAAATAGCATACAGAAAAAATGATCCAGCGCCTATATATAAAGAAAGAAAGACAAGCAGAGAGAGAGAGAGAGAAATAAAGAGAAGAAGAAGTGCCCTGAATTGTAATCCCTTGCCTCATTGTTGAATCCATTGATTCAAGAGTGTGAAAGAGAATCTTATTAACAAAAATATGTAAAAGGTAGCACATTGATCATAGTTTTTTATAGTTTATTTTCAAAACTACATTTATCCAAATGAATTTGCACTGCGATCGATATATTATAATAATTATAATAATAATAATAATAATAATAATAATATTAATAATATTAATAATAATAGTAATAATAATAACAACATAGTTAAAGAAAAAAGGGAGGAAGAAAGGAAAAAAATATTGAGATCGCAAACAAGAACATACACACAGTAGTACCACATATGATTTAGCCACATTCAAACGTATTTACACTTTAGAACGAAAAATATAAAACACGTGAAAAAACATGGAACGATAATTAAAAAAAAAAAAAAAAAAAAAAAAGAAAAGAGAGAGAGTGTAATGCACTTATATTTCCTCTTTTAATAATTCTTAATTAATTAATTAATTAATTAAAAGGAAAGAAGAACACAAAATGTATAAATAATTTCATTTATGCATATACATTATTTTGATGAAAGATCGTGAATAACTTGTTGCAACGTGAACGCGTAAACATGTCACAATTATTACGAAGCATTACAACGTTCTTTGATAGTGTTCGTTATGAAATAATATTCTTCCTCTTAAATTACCTTTAATTTTACTCTTTTACAATACTTTTTATATTAAATCACAATCTTCATACTGATATACATTCAAATTTTATTTTTTAACTTACAAGTTAAAGTTTTTTATTACTTTTGACGATCATTTGCGTTGGTAAGCCTAAAATTGATATATAATCTTTGAGTTACCCTAAATCTTTCATAGCAATCACTGCCATTATCATGAACGGTGCTTTAGCGTTAAAAAAAAAAAGAAAATACAAATAAATAAATAAAAGAAATCGCGTGAGACAACCCACGCGTTGACGTTGCAGTGTATATTTACTATATGATAGATAATTATGATTTATTCTTCACCAAATCTGAATTCTATACTTTTAAACGTAGATGATAGTTTACAATATGTCGAGATGTATTTGGATTAGTGGAAAGGCGGATTACGTCGTGACACACAAACACATTCAAATGGAGATTTATAAAAGAAGACATCGATTTAATTAATTATGTGTAATTAAATAGAGAGAGCGAGAGAGAGTTATTGAAAAAATAAGAAACAAACAAATATATTCATTTTTCTACATTACGGTATTAAATATATTGGATATTCGCGATGGATTACAACAGCATAACAATGCAGTTACTGGACCACGAAACATGAACAATTTCAATCGCTTAAAATACATTTGTTTTCCATTATTAATACAAATAATTAACGCTATTGAATATTATCAATGAGTTATGAAAAAAAATTAAAAGAATAGCGTTTTTTGAATAGTTTTATTAAAAAATTTCAAAAGATTGTATTAAATTGTGTTTATTTGCTGGCCTCGTGAAATATTTTAAACATTTTTTATAATGCGTACTCTATGTTAAATTGTTCGTTTTTAATTCTAAGGGGTCGAATGGACTTTATGCGTAAAATGGAATCATTAGTAAACAAACCGAAACGAACTTTAAACAAGATTCATTTGTTTACATATATGTATATCATACAGGGTGTTTCATAAATCAGTGATACGAGCAGATATCTGATACGATTAATAATATTACATTACGTTATATTTCTACTTGATAATTGTGTACGAATGTGTGCAATGTGTGTGCAAAAGATAGATATTTCATAGTAATAATAATTCAAAAATGTTCATTCGTTGAGAAAATTGTAAATGATAAATGCTATTGTTAAATTGTCGATAAAAAACAATAAAAAAAATATATATATATAATATATATATATATGTGTGTGTATATACGAACTTGTACTTTGTATATTGCAAGCATTGCGAACGTGACTTTGTCGGTTTTCGATCAATCGATTATGTTTCTTTTAATAGAATTTCATTTTTCAAAAAGAAGTTAAATATTTTGTTATTTATATACATATATGAGAAAATGAAGTTAAGTATTGTAAAAAAACATTTTTAACCCTTTTGTTACTAATAATTTATTTGAAATCTTTACCATCTAATTCCTGTATGTATTGCCTAAATTATAGAAACACCCTTTAAATTGTATACATTAATGCAAACATTTGACATGATGGCAAACGTTGAACGCACAAGTAAAAAAAAAAGGAGAAAAAGAGAGAATGTGTGTGAGATAGATAGATAGATAGATAGAGAGAGAGAGAGAGAGAGAGAGAGAGAGAGAGAGAGAGAGAGAGAGAGAGAGAGAGAGAGAATTGTTTGGACGAAGAGACAAAAAAGTATATATAAAAAGAAAAAAATACTTTTTTTTTCTTCGCTCCCGTTTAAATCGAATTGTATATAAGAAAATTAGCTAATCAAAATTATTGATGAAGAAATGAAGATGAGAAAAAAAGTTTAAGAGATAAGAAATGAAGGATTTATTGTTTGTTCTCGTAAAAGAAAATAAGAAAAAAAAAATAAAAAGAAAATAAGCGAACATGTACACAAAAATTCAGGATAAAGTTTTGTAAATCGAAAAAGAAACCATCCTCCAATTGTCTTGTCTTTCTATATTTGTTTCAACAGGCAAAAACTTGTAAATAATCCTGGAATAGGAAAATAAAAGTAAATAAATAAAAATAAAGGAACAGAAAAAAAATAAGTAAAAAAGAAAAAATGCGATTGCGAATGAACGAATCGAAAATTTTTGTAAGATAGCTTACGACTTTGTTGACATTTGATGGAAGGAAGGAATGAAGAAAAGAAAGAAAGAAAGAAAGAAAGAAAAGAAAGAAAAGAAAAGGAAAAAAATCGAGCAACAGCACTCCCCCCTCCAGGCATATCGACTTCTCTACCGGAAATAGAATACGATACAATTATCATATTAAAAATGGTTAACGTACATTTTATTTCGATTCTCTTCAAATTGTTTTTTATTTTGTTGTTGTTGTGTTGAGCTGGAAGATAAACAATTAAAGATAGCAATTTTGTCATTGGTCCATCGCACATACACACACATACGCCCACATGAACGTGCACGTGAGGAGACGAAAGATGAAGATAAAAAGATTTAAACAAAAAAAAAAGAAAAATATACAAAACATGCTGTATAAAATAATAGTAAAGAATTCTAATACGATTATTGAAGGTATTTGTTTCGTGTTTTTTGCTCATTCTAATCATTTTTTCGTTTCTTTTTTTTTTTGTGATGTTTATTTATTTATCAAATGTTTTTATCTTTCTTTCTTTCTCTCTCTCTCTCGTTCCTCTTTTTCTCTTTTCCTTCTCTGCCCATCAACTTGGTTGTACCTGACTTTATCTATTCAACAGATCTTGAGTAAGGGGTGCAAAATACAGTTTTAAATATTATTCTTCCTCGTCCCATCGTCGTCGTCTTCTTCTTTTTCATCATCGTTGCGTTGTCTGCGTCGTTTAAGTCGTCGCCATCTTTGTCCATCAAGATCGTCACCAACTTTATATTCAACGCCGTCGTTGTAACAATCTAAGGAAGATTCAACTCCCAACGTATACGATAAAAAAATAAGTTTTTTAATTATCCTACTCGTCAATACTTAGCTTTATCTTCTTTATTTTGAGTTTATTTTTAAAAATGAAATAAAGAGCGCCGTTATTCACCAAGCAAATTTTTTTCGAAATACACATTTATAGAAGAACGGGAATCATAAGTTTTTCATGCGTTTTATGGGGAATACAACAATTATTATTATTATTATTATTATTAATGTTAATATTATTCATTTTAATATGTATTGTGTTTTTATTTTTATTATTAGTATTATATTTAGTATTAATATAATATTATTATTATTATTATAAGAATTATTATTATTATGCTTACTACTTTTTATTATTATATATTATTATTGTTCTTGTTATTGTTGTGGTCATTTCGGTAACGATGAGTCATACATTTCTTTTGAAAGGGAGAACTTGTCCGTAAAGCGAATGATTAATGAGCTTAAACATATATACTATACACACGTACATATGTATGCCCACGCACAAAATGATCTATAACGAGACGCGCACGAGTTTGATGACGTAATGATTTTTAAAGTAAGATCATAAAAAAAAGATCAATTTAGTTTTACCAATCAATCTCTAATTAATTATTATTATCATTAAAATTATTATTATTATTATTATTATTTTATTATTTTATTTAATGTGTTTTAAAATTAAAAATTTTTTTTTGTAGTTTAATTTTCTTTTTATAATTTAAGCTTTTTTTCTTATCGTTATCGGCCGGTAAAATGACGTTGAGAAAATTCGTGCAATGTCAGCGCCATGTTTTGTTTTCTTTTTTACGATTAGTTTTTAATTCGTAATTGAATAATTAAAATTCGTCGCTGTATATTGTGCTATCGATACTAAATGCGTATAAAATGTATTTAAGAAAAAATACAAATGAAAAATATACAGGTATTCTTTTTCGCAAAAAAAAAAGCACAAAAAATACGGTCGAGTACAAATGTTCATGTTTGTATCTCAATGATTAAACACATTGGTTGCGTATTATACAATAATTTTTTTCTTGTTCGAATAAATAAATTTTTATAAAAGCAAATTTAAATAATGTCTAAACAAGCTCGATCGTTTGTTTGTATCTCGTTAAATTAAATGACGAATTATTCACGCGAATTCTGTAACACGCATAATTAGTAATCCCTGTTTTTATAATTGTTGCGACTTTGGTACCGAAATTTTGATCAAACGTTTCAAAAACTAAAGATCGATCAACACGGTATATGTTGGGTGCAACATCAAGTGTATACAATTTTTTCTTCCTCTATAAATTCATAGACGAAGAAAAGAGTGGGAAAACTACAAAAAAAAAAACAAAAATATATATTTAAATAAATATAACGAGAGAGAGAGAGCGTTTAAAACGAATTTTCGAAAGTGAAAAAAGGAACGAAATGATGTATTTTAAAATAAGTGCTCTTACCAAAATATTTAACGAAAAAGGAAAAAAAAAAAAGAAACAGATAGAGAGTAAAATAATATTACAGATGGCACGACGATTGACGAGACACGCGTGTAGTTTTTAATTATGCAAAGATATCAACAAATTATTGACTCGGTAAAGTATTTACACAATAGGAAGTTGTACCTGATGGCACGCGTTTATCCAATGCTGAAGGACTCGTTCTAATCACATATGCGTTGAACAAAGGTCTGTAACAATCCGAAAAGGTCAGGAACTTAATGCCTCGGGTTTTGTCGGACCCCTTTAAGTATTTCGCAATTCGAGAATATGAGGATTTCCGAGAATTTCAAGTCAATTTTTAGTTGAACACAACCGTAGTCATAAATTATTATTTTTGAGTTTTGTATCTTCGAATTTTCAAATAATTTTGGGACTCAACTCGATTCCGAAAACAATGCTCGGGACACGACCTGATATTTTCGGGTTTTGATAAACCTCTGAAGTTTCAGAGAAATACAAAAAATATCTATCGGGAGAATTTGTTATTGTCAACTTTATCGAGAAAATATCGCAGCACGTAGCAATGTTTTGATGATAATAAACGATAATAATTTCCGATTATATGTAAGAAAAAGAAAAGGAAAAAAAAAGTATTACAGAAATAATTCTGAAATGTCTTGGCTTAAATAATTTCATGGGGTTTATAAAAATTGTTTAGACGTATATCCCTGTTCACACTAACTAAATCATTATACAATATATAGCATGAGGTTAATTGCTTAAAAAAAGAAATGTTGAATTTAAGAATGAGGATTTCTATTACGACGGTGCGATGATGAGTGTATTTAACACATGTCCAAAATATACATATTATATAATATATAATTGTAATATTATATATATTATAATATAATATATACAAGATGTTCCATAACATTCATTCAGAAGTGAACAGGAGTCATAAAAAACAATGAAAAAAATTCATATAAAAGTGTGTCCTATTTAACTGTTTTATAATTAATTTACTTCTACATTTCAATAGTCAGTGATAGTTAATCTTCACAAAAAGTACTTAAAATGATCACTTTAGCAGTTTCGATTTCTAAACAGTGCACTGTGTTTTACGAATATTTCTCTATGCAAATCAAGAGTGATTATTTGAAATATTTTTTATAAAGATACATTGTCGCGGATTATTGGAAAACAAAAGTGGCAGTAATTTTGAAATAAAATCAAATAAGACATATGTTCAAATAAACTTTTATCATTGTTTCTGTATCCCTTGTCTACTCCTGAACTAGGTCCTGAACTCGGTTACGAGACATCCTGTATATACGTACATACATATATATATTAAAAAATAAATAACAAAAATGAGAGAGAGAAAAGGAGGAATGCAACAACCAACGATGTAATATAAAAATGTTTTAATAAATATCGATAGAAAAAACGCTACGCAATATATATATATACATATATAAGTATATATTTATATATATATACAAGTGGTTACAAAGGTCAATATAAAATTACACGCCTGAATAAATACGATATGTTTGTCGTGTTAATCCAGGATTAAAAATGTACAGTAAATATCTGTCGTCGCATTTTAAATTCGAATATAATATTAGTAACTATTAAATTACTATTATTGAATATAATCGTAATATTCTTCATTAAGATTTTATATAAAAAATATTGTCATGTTTTTCCATTGTTCGGGTGATACGAGAATATATCATGCATCCTTTCGAATGATATAAATTATGCGCAATTTAATACTATAATAATAATAATAATAATAATATAATAATAATACTAGCACGAATGTAATGTGTTAAATAGATCGAGGATTAAACAATTGGCGAAAGATTCGTTTTAACGAAAAAAAGAAAAAAAAAGGGATTTAAAAAATGGGCAAATACGAAAAAAAAAAAGGAACGAGCGCTGTGTATTTTTTATACAAAATCATTTGAAAAAAAAGAAAGGGTTCAAACGTTTTTAAAAATTGCACATGAAAAAGCCAATGAAAATCATTGTGTGGTAGTTGTTAAATAAAGCAGATTACAAGGCACTATTAAAAAATTAATTATCACCATGTTTTCTCGTATGATTCAAACCTTCTTTCCTTATTTATATTCATAATATTAATATTAATAATAATAATAATAATAATAATAATAATAATAAAAGAAAACAAACAATAATTTTTCTTTCTTTCTCTTTTTCATTTTCCTCGTTTTGATAGACCCGTTTAAAAATTTTGCGTAACAATTGAAACAAATCATTTTATTTCTTTTTATAACAAAAATAATTATATCAATAATCCTTTAAATTAAATAAAAAGCTTGAATAATTTTTTTAGTAACACTGAAAGGTGCTGATATTTTAATCTTATCACGGACGAATTTTAAATTATTTGCTTTATAACAACAAAAATTCTTTTAATTTATTTAGAAAAAATTATTTTCATGTCTCCAAGCTCGTCGCATAATTGTCGGGTCATTCGATAGCAAACCGTATACGATTTTGATTTTAATTTTATTCTAGTTCACTTTGAAACTAATGCGCGAAAACTTTCTTTCTTCAAAACAAAACAAAATCTTATTTTTATAAATGTATAAAGCGTCACTTTTACAGAGTGATACTTTTCTACGTAATATTGTCAAGAATTTTAAAGCATTTTGATAATATGTGTATGTATATATACACATGATTATATATATATATAATCTATAAATTTTAAGTGCTATATAAATATTCTTAATAATAAAATGTAGCGCCTGAGATCTTTTATGTTTTATTTTGATTTCAATTGCATTTCTTAATCTGCACAGGTAAATACCAATTTTTCTTTCATTCCTTCTTTTTTTAAGATAACATTCATTTATTTACACAAAATCAGTTTCCTCGATTATTAATTATTATATACCAAGCGTATTCGTTCGATCAATTATCCATTATTATTATTATTATTATTATTATTATTATCATCAATGGGTCTTACAAACGTGATTCGATTCGCATCCATAGCGTTCTCCTGATTGTATAGTGCATAACAAAAAAAAAATATAAAAAGTGACAACATAAGCTATAACGCAGTGACTTCATTTTCTCGAATGCAAAAGCGTATTCTTGACTTGTATAAAAATAACAAATGAATTACGATAAAGATCTAACATCATGATTGTTTTTTTAACGTTGTAAAATAAGCTCCGTTTGTCGTTATCATTATTAATCGTAGACTAATTAATAATATGGAACGACAATTCGTTGAAATCTGTGAAAAAGCAGCACCATTTTTTAAATAAGGGTGTCCGTCCCTTAGCAGCATGCTCGACATTTTTTTTCGGTTACTCGTTAATTTAATTTAATTTAATTTATTCTAATATAAATTAACTTAATTTAATTTAATTCGGGCATTGAGTATCGTGAACAATGCGTAATAATAATAATACTCTTTTCGGAGTCAGTTTCGGTATTTGTGATCTTATTAATTAAAATATATTATTTTTCTCCTCTTTATAGAACCCCCATCATTCTAATAAACATTTGTTTATTGACGATTTTTATTTATCGTTGAATATTATTTAATCGTCGAGGAAAACGAAAATATTTAATTTACTGTCAAAATCCAATATGACAGTTTAAATTAATTGTTCATTAAAATCTAATTGTAAGTATCTAAAAAATCTCTAGTATGATCAAAGGTCACGAATATCGTATTCAGCAGTTAAAGTCTTTCTCTTGGAGAAGAAGAAACAACAACAGCGTGTCCTGTACAAAAAAGAAACTATTTCGTAGAAATAGAAAGGAAATACAGTACATTATCGTCCACAAAAATAATGTTTCAATTGTGATCATCGTTCTTTCTCATCATCATCATCTCTCAACTACGACCATATTTTTCTTTTCTTTGTGTTATTTTAGTGAAAATAAACAAAGACAAAGTTGAGTTAGATGCATTTTTAGCGAAGACTTTGACGTTTCCTCGGTAAAAGACGATCAAACGAGAGCTTCGGCATGATAGTGATGATAATGATGATGAATGTGCTCGTGAACGTGTCTACGACCAGTAGTAGCAGCGACCGCGTTTTGAGAAAATTCACGTTCGAGCCAGCGAACGACTTGGGCCATGGCCCTTGCTTGATCTTGTTCTCTGGTCGCGTGTTTCAATTGATGTTTCTTGCTAGCTTTACCGCACTGCGATTGGGACTGATGATGAACGTATTGTCCCTCCGTTTGCCTCTGGATGTTGTGGTTATTTATAATCGAGCTCTGATTCATCTGGTTTTGTTGATTGTTATTTGGAGTTAGATTGACGATGTTCCGATTCCCTAACAAATGTTGAGTTTCGTTGTTTATCGTTGGACCGATTACGTTACGAGCTGAGATTTGTTGTTGGCCCTGCTGTTGAAGATGCCCACCACCTGATTTCGACGATTGCGTTGTCGTCGTTGTCGTCGTCGTGGTCGTCATTGGTGCCGCTGTTGTTATTCCCGTTGGCATTGCTGTTAAGTTACGTGGTTGTTGTTGTTGATGTTGTTGCTGTTGTTGCTGTTGTTGCTGCTGCTGTTGCTGCTGTTGTTGTTGTTGCTGCTGATTTTGTTGCTGTTGGTGATGGTGGTGGTTGTGTTGTTGCTGTTGTTGTTGAATACCACCATGCGAGCCCCGAGTCTTTTTTAAATTTCCACGAGTTTTCGTTGGTAATTTCGAAAATGCGACAGTGTGATGGGAATTTTCCCGTACCGGTTTGTGATAAGTCATCGTAGATTGTCGAGACTCCGAGGGTGGTCGACCGTTTTGGTTGTAGTTCGATGTTTGAACGCTCGTTGGTTCGACGTGAGGACTTCGAGATGGAACGCGTACATGTTCGTTTTGGTGTCGTTTCCTAGAAGAGATCGGTATAATGATTAATTTATTTTTTTATTTTTGTTTATCACGAAAATACAGGGTGGAGCATTTACGTTGCAGAAACTTTTTTAACGTATGATTGATTCTGATCTACATTTTTAGTTTTATAAATTTCATTAACACTTTTTCAAGAATAAGATGCAGACTTTTAAACGTATTACAGGGATGTGGATGCAAACTACTTAGAGATCAATAAACTTAAATCATACTTTATACTTCGTTGCTCCGAAATGCGTCAGTCAGTAAAACAGTTTGTCCTATCATCCCGTAAGCTATACGTGTGATATAAAAATATAAAAAAGTAAATCAAGTTATCATTAACTGATGATTTTCTTTAGATGACAAAATATTTCTTTAAATAACAAGTTTCCAAAGTAGAATTTTATTCTTGTCTGAAATGAATTTCAATAAGTTTAAATACGAATTTGTATCCGCGAGAAAATAATAACCGGTCTCTTATTTCTAATGTATTTTTGTAGATTAATTAATTACTGAATAATATTTTGTCGGTTACCCACCTCGGTGTATGAAAACTGAGATTGTTCTTTTCCATGTTAGCCTGTATAATTTCTAACAGCTGTTGCCTTTGGAGTGCTCCACTACGTTTTCGTTGATTCGTGGTGAGTAAGGGTGTGAAGGGAGAAAAAGCGGGAGAAGTATCGCTGTCGTCGCTGACATCACCCTCCGAACTGTTCGAATAAGGCGATGGTAAATGAGGAACCGGGCCGACCCTCCTACGGAGTTCTTCCTGTTTCACGCGGCTGCTTCGCGTGTTTTCGGCGTCGTCCTCGCTGTGCGTCTCTGCTTCTCTTTGTTGCGTCTAAAATAAAAAAGAAAATAAAGGCTTGCAAGATGAGAGAGAAAGAAAAAAGGGAAACACGATCTTCTTCTCTCGACCGACCACAACAGTATATATAAAACGCAGTATACTACATACTACCCCATAATTTATCAGACCACTTTCAAATTTACCGCTTGGTCCGTTCGAAACAAGGAAGAATTCAAAATACGAGAGAGAGAGAGAGAGAGAGAGAGAGAAAGAGAGTGGAGTTAGAATCTACCAGACTGCCGTAAAGAAACAGCAGTAGTCCTGGGTTATATATCCTAAGAAAAGGAACATTCAAAAGTCCCATATAATCCAATCCATCCCGAAGTAAATATAAACCCGAAATAAATGAAACAAACAGAAAAATACGATGGGATATCGGTGGAAGAAAGAAACTTTTTGGGTTTGTATGTATACTTATTTCACTAGGAGAGAGAATATTTTTTCCAGGAAGAAAACTTCGTGGTAGTGATCAACGGAATTTCATCTCCTTTGTGCATCTCCAAGAAAGCTTATTAGAAGAAGAAGAAGAAGAGGAGAGGGTCGTAAGCAGTCAAGGAGAAGCAGGAGGAGAGAGCATTCTTATTTGAGGGAAAAGAAAACCAACGACGACGACGACGACTCTCACACACATACACACACAATTAGTCTTTCTCTTTCTCACCTGACATCGATGCCGAGTCGGTCTTCTCCTTCTAGGAACTTTGCGCGAGCCATGAGTGGCATGCGTTTGAGTTGTCGTCGAGTGATGATGATGATTACCACCGCCGGTACAGGAGGCCGCGTGCTTCACGTGACAGCAAGGGGAATTAGCTGGTAGGCTCGTAGTTGTTGTCGTAGTCGTAGTGGTTGTAGTAGTTGGCCCTTGCTGAGAATTCGGGCAGGTGGTACGCGTTTGTCCGGCACGCTGATCAGGCGATACAGTCAGCTTGACCTTAATCGTTTTACTGCCGCACGGTGGCACTTGGATGGACGCACCGAGAGTGTCATAAATGGTAGTAACCAGACCGGCTATATCGTCCTTCGTTATCTTTCCATGACCATCGAAATCATAGAGTGTAAATGAAAACTCTTGTCTTCTTCTATCACCCTCGGCAACCGAGACGTCGCATTCGAATTCCTGCGAAAAAGAAACGCCACAACTCCTATTGGTTAATTTTTTTTTCTTTTTTATCTTTTTTATGTATTTTTATGAAGAAGAGAAAGAAAGAAAGAAAGGAAGAAAGATTTTAAAACTTTATAGATCCTTGGCAACCGTCGTAAAAGTTCTCTTTTACGACAGGCTGAGTCGAAGGACAAGTTTCTTGTAAAGTTTCTTACACGCGGTTCGAGAAATACGAGATAGCTTGAACTTGACGTTCGAGCGCATATCGATATCGATACCGATATCTTGCTAACTCAAGGATAGTTCGGGTGTCTTTGGTTCGATGCTTCTCTCTACTTTCAATTCATTCTACCATTTTCTTTCTATCATTTTATAATCTACTCTATAATATTATACTTTTCCTAGAAGCGGATATCAAGAACTAAATAATGTCGACGAACTTTCTATTGAATTTGATTTTAGATTTGGATTTCTTGAATCAACAGGAAACGGAAATGAAATGTTGTCCTGATAAATCGAGAGCTTGGAACGCGTTGCTTGTGATATCGTTGGTAACGTTAAACCCGCTATTGAATCAGCTCATTACGTAAACCGACTTTACGTGCGTTAGTTGTTCTAAACACAGGATATGCCAGAGGGAAGGAGAAGGAACACCACCGATGTTAAGTCCCCAAGTAAGTTAGTACGATATACCTAAAGCTGCCACGTGGCACTTAACGTGTTTACACAAACTTGTTTATGGCCACGCAACAATGGACCTAACTTCTACGAAATAACCCTTTTGTCGATCCGCATTCTTGGTACCTTTTATCGTTAACAGATATATTATTATTTCATTATTTCCAAAATAAATTTCTTATAATGATAATGACAAAAAGTGACGCATTTATAGATGTTAATTTTTGATTATTAAAATTGAGCTAAGTTATGCCCATAGGCTTTTCCTCCAGATACATATTTAATTAATATCATTTAAAATTTTCTTACATAATGTCAGTTGTATGAGCTATTATTAATACTTTGCAAGATAAATATCACATTAATGAAAATAAATTTCCATTTATTATCTCCAGATAAAATAATTTTATTTATAACCATGCTGTTAAATAAAAAAGAAGAAGAAGAAAAAAATTCCAAAGAAGAAATCCTTCGGTTTGTGTAAGGTAAAAAGAAAAGACTACATCCATCAATCATTCTTATGCCTTTTTTTGTCCTTCTCGTGCACCAGGAAAAAAGGGAAAAAAAAGGAGAGAAAAAAAGGAAAAGTGGGACGATACCTCAAAACTGAGCTGTTTCGTCGTACTGCTGGTAGGTCGTTCATCGTTTTCTGGAGCTGGCGGTGCCGGACTGGCGGTTCCATCGACCGTGACCTGGGGCGATTCTGCTGGTAGCGGGGGTGAACCAGTGCAAGGCGTCGCGACGCTCCCTAAAAGTTCTTCCGAATCGCTACCTTCGGTATTCCCACCAACGACTGAAACACACCCAACAAATTTCATGGAAATAAGAAATGACCCTTTTTTTTTCTTTTCTCTCTCTCTCTCTCGTTTTCTTTCTCCCCTTCTTCTTTTCCAGCCCCCTAGTTCTTCTTTTTAAAAAGGCACAAACGAATTCCAACGAATCCATCCAAAAGGTTTTAAACACAATCAAACGGTTTAAAATGATTGCACATTCCTTTAGACCCTTGGCTCCAAAGAAAATGAAAATTGGATATTTCAACCAGACAGACGTGCAACAACAAAACTTGGATCATACTTCAAAAGCTTCAGCGTATGCATCGTCAAAGTGATTTTGGACTCAAAGGATTATTCCTTTCGGAAATTGTACTATATGATTTTAATTTAGCGAGTTATACAAAATAATATATACTTATGTATAAATATATTCAAGTTTAACGTATCCATAATGTTAAATAAATTCTATTTAACAGAGATTCCGAAGAGAATTTCAATTGGGAAAATAATTTTCACGTTGGTTACATGGAGTTAGGATTTTAACAGGATCATTAAACATTTTCGAATAATATTATAGATATCTGAGACTGCCTATTTTTTACAGCTTTTTCAAATTACTTTCAAATTGTGTTATAGCGTATGCTAAAATTTGATATAAAAAATATATTAAAAAGATCCTTTCCATCCCCCTAGGGCTAAATAGATCATAAGGAGAATGAGATAAATGAAAATAATGATTGAAAAAGATCTAGATTATAATACAGGGAAAAGGCAAGGTTAGAAGGTGGAAGAGGAGAATAGCTTTGAAAAATCTTTATCGGCTCCTATAATCTTATCGGAAATCAGTCGAGCAATTTATCGAGCCGCTCGGATATACGTGTAACGATGAGAATTCATTTAGATTCAACGCTTAATCGCGTGTATGGCCGCCGACAGTGGTGCGGCGTAGTCGTAGTGGTAATGGTAATGGTGTAGTGGCTCGCATGCGGATCAAACGACACCGACACGACGAGTTGGAACTGCGACATGAACCTCTGCCGGACGTAATTCCATTCAAGCTTTGGCTATTAAAATACAGGCCTGATGCTTGTTGAGGAGGGCTTCTCTTTGGTTATACAAATATTTTCCTATAGATCTAACACAGTTAATTTTTAACTATTAGTACCGATCCCAATTGGTGACGTTGCTGGTATTTGTGCCGATGCTGTTGTACACGTCATCATTTAATGCATCATTTTTAAAAGCACTTTGCATATTTGGATTAGCAATGCTGCTATTGATAACATGAAAATCCCAATTTTTTGAAACATCTTTTGATTGTAGCCCAAAATTTGATACAATGTTACTATGCTTTTGTTGTTGGAGAAATCGATTTTATAAAAGCAACATCGTATATACCTGAATGACCAATTTAAATTTCGTTAAAGATCATTCAATTTCTACCCTGAATTTTTTTTATTCGATATTGAAGACAAAGTAGTATCTTAAAAACACTGTACGTGGTAGGATTAAAAATGCTGTTCTTGCAATTCTAGCACGTCCCAATATTGGAGCACAAGGTTGAGAAACGCTGATGTATAAAATTGTTAATGAAAGAGTAACGTGTAACGTTAATCATACTGATTCCAGTATCGTCATTTAAATGCCGTTTATACATCAAATTACTCTGCGTTATTTATTAAATAAAATACAAATACTACTCAGAACTGTTTTGGTATCTACAGTGAATCTGAGTCCACGTTCGACGATGCATACTAGCATCTCTCTGACTCACAATCAGTCACTGTCATTCGTTGGTTCATTCGTTGGTTCGTCGCAATGCAAGACGGTTCAATCGATTCCGATCTCCGTACCCATTTCGTTTCTACTCTATTTTCACAAAAGACGAAGTTTTACTTTGCTCCTTTCGAAAGAGGACATTGTTCCCTCCCTACATTCAAAGCTTTTGGATATTTCCCCATTCGTTATTTGAGTTTTACTTTTACTTTTATTTCTTCATTCTTCATCCTTCAATTTTCTTTCTCCATTTTCTGCTTTGTTTAGTTTTCAGATATATACTTTTCTTCCTCTTTTAATCCAACGTGAAAGAGAATCGAGAAAATAACGCGAGAGAAAGGGGTATATATATAGAACATTCAGTTTTCAACAAGAGGATAATAAAAATCTATATTCCACGTTGCGATTTAGCTTTTACAAATTCAAAGTTTCCTTTTATAGTAGAGAACTATAATAATAGTTATATTCATTCAAATTGTTACATAATACTCGTTATTAGAAAACTTTCAATTATTGGGTGAATAATTAAAGTTAAAAAAGTGAACTTTCAATCATAAACAGAATTCCAGAAAAAAAACGTTGTATTAAAATAGAACAAACATGAGTTATATTTGGTAGTATTGGAAAATAAAAATTGTATTTAAGATAAGAATGTGTTTAAGTTGAGAAACACTGTGATGTAGGATGATCGAAACGAAGAGGACCACACGTCAAGAGCGTCATCGTCCGAAGAGTTATTCGTTTTTCGCTCGGTCGGGGTATCTGTAAATTTTCCGATCGTTTACGACTACCCACTTTCTCCCTCTCCTTATGAACGGCACACAACATACCATCATCTCACCCGTAATAAAAAAAAGGTTCGGCTTTTTTAAAAGCGGTATTGCCTACCCAACAACATGACCCGCAGCGATCTAGGTATTTTCCTAGAAGCAAAAGTAGCGTCCGGTCATCGGTCGAAGCCAACCACCACATGACACGTACACAACACAAACACGTGGAATCGAACAGCACACACAATACCATACTCTTTCCTCTCACCGCTCTCTGTGCTCTCCGCTCTCTTCTCTTCTCTTCTCTTCTCGAGGCCGCTATTATTGTTGGCTTCCAGGAAGAGAGACCCGACCAAACGGACGCCTCTTCTTTTCCTTCCTCTCTCTCTCTTTCTTTCTCTTCTTCGTTCAGTCTCTACGTACCCCTACATACACACACACACACACGTACGCACACACATACACAGCATGCTGTATCATCGACTGAAACAAACCGCTCCCACTCTCTCTTTCTCTCCTCACCCTCATTGTCTCTCTCCTATTCTCTCTTTCTGTTTAACTGTCTCTCTTTCATTCCAGGCTCATCCCTTTTTCGTGAGGCCGCCGCCGACGCCGGTTCGATGCGGTCTCTTCTCTTCTTCTCTTCTTCTCTTCTACTCTCCTCATCCTTCTTTCTTTCTTTCTTTCAACCTTCCTCCAAGCAACCTCCCTCGTCATCCTTACTGAAGCCTTTAACTCGTTCGCTCCTTGCCCGCTGGTACGTAACATACAATAAGGACGGCATCTTGTTGCCAGCACAGTCCCTTACACCAAAGGCTCCTTTTCCCTTCCTAATTACCCGGAAAGAGAGAGAGAGAGAGAGAGAGAGAGAGAGAGAGAGAGAGAATCTAACGCCTAAATAAAGAAAGATAAGAATTGATGAGAGATAAAACGATGACAGATAAAAAAGAAAGACGAAAATAGTCCTAAGAGAAATATCCAATGATCGAAATTCTTTCCTTCGATTTCCCTTCGATTTCCCATTGAAAATTCCCACCGAGACAATTTTATTTTCTCAATACCTCCTCCTCTATTTTCCTTTAAAAAAGAAACTTTGCTTCCGCCAGACTTTTCCTTTTTTTTCCTCCTTCCAATTGTCTAATATTTTGTAATACTTGAAAGTAAAAAGTATTTTACTCTTTCATGGTCCTACGGTTCCCAACTACTTACTTTCCTCATTTTTATAATAGACCGAGTAGTTGCACGCTATTTGCACTTTTTCATCAATTCAAAATTCATTTCTCCCGTCAAATATTTCATTTAGATAAAGTAAGTGCGTAAGTACAGTGTCGCGAATAATTCTAAACTCAAGCTAATTTATATGTTTCTTGCTCGATATTAGATTATAACGAAAGTTAAGAAAATTACTTTATATAATTTCATATTGGAATATGAGAACAAAATTGAAGTACGTAACAACAAATTTTGTTCCTTCGATGTAAAGAAAAAATATATGTTTTTATTTATTTTTCCAAACTTTCCTTCGAGACGGTTGTTTGTCAATATCGGTAAAAGCACAGGATTTTGGTCCTATTTACGTATCCCCGGATAACGGATACGTAAAGAAAAGAGAAGAAAAGAAAAAGGATCATCGAAGCAAATTTNATAGTTAGACCGAAAAGAATTTCTTCCACTTTACATTTCCTACTTTTCAACTTACCCATGTATTATTGTTAATTTATTGAAAATTACAAAATTTACAAAGTATCTGAAAAATTTATTGTAATTATTTGTTGCAGTTAACTTTTCATACAATATTAAATTTATAATGTAATTTATTTAATATTAATATTTATTAAACTTATTTTATCGGTAGTGTTTAAAAAAAAAAAAATTCAAGAATATCAAAATTACCAGATGTCCAAGATACAATTTTATTTTGTTAATATTGAAATAATTTCTAAATGATAATTTGCACAGATGTAAATATGATAGGAAGACACATAAAAGAAAAATTGTTTAACTTACCGATAGTTGTGGTATTGTTAAGATGACTATAACTGCTCTCGGAATTAATCAAACAAGTCAACCGATTGAATTCAATTTCTGCTTTGATCTTCTTGACTGACAGAATGATTCTGAATATGAATAATTTTTTTCTTGAAATCAGGCTCTTATAAAATTGGGTAACGTTGAATAGGATTAACGCTTGCGCACAGAGTTTTGCGTCTTATGTTACTTTCACACACACAACTCGTTCTTATACGTGAAAAAAAGGCATTTAAAAAAACATTTGCTATCAGTTATTCCAATTATTTGCCAGAGAGTTATCGACAATTTTATTTTTTTATTTTTTTTTTCTTATTTAATATGCAAACTCAAAACTTATATGATCCTAATATTACAAAAAAATTATTTCATTATAGTTATATATATACATTACATAATGTTCAAATTGATACTATAATTTATTTCAATATTCTACTGTACTTTTTTTTAATACGGACTTAGAGATCGTTAGTGTTGTGTGAAAGAAGTAGTCTGTGATTCCCAATAAAAGATATTTTATGACCTTTGATAAAGCAACACGTGTCGAAATTATGTTAAATTGTATAAAGGGGTTCCCGTCCTTATTTTGAATTATTATGTATTTTGATTATAATTTTGATATGCGATATAACTGTGGGAGTTGTACTTTAGATAAACATTTATCTTTGCCATGAATATGCAAATTAAAAACAAATAATATAATTTTCCTTATGAAACATGCATTCGCATTCTTATTATTTTTACCCAAAAAAGAAGAAATTAACAAATTTTAATTTGCAAATATTCATACTTTTAAAATAAAGAGGACAATGTAAAATCTTTTTACAATTCTTTTAAACATAAAAGTTGAATTTTTCGTTTATTTGAGAAATTAGGGTCCAGAAAACTCGTGCTCTTCGTAAAATCGAGGATTTGGGGTCTAAAAAACTTGAAATTCTGGTCCAAAAAACTCGTACTATTTGTCAGGGCTGCGTCAGGGCTGCGTCAGGGTTCCTTCAGGATTTTTTCAAGATTAACGTTGTAAATTTCTTTTATTTAATATAAATCTAGTCAAGGTTTTATAGTTGCGTGTAGTTGTGATTTATTATGCATCTAGATGAACAGAAGATTGATAGAAAAAAAATAAAATGATGAAAAAAAAAATAATCAATGTAAATTATATTTTAATGAATATTTATAATAATTTCTTCTTTATCGATCGCGTAAAAATGCTCCTTCGATTCTAGCTTAATAGACATTTTCATACATATCATTATTTATAAAACTGTTTCGTTTACAGTTGGTATATCAGAAATCGTTTACGTTTTATGCACGAAATTTGAAATATTTTAAAATGTTTAAGAATTCGGGTTTCCTAATTGGGAATCTAATTGTGCCCATAATTACAAGAGTGGTCTAACAATGAGAAGAACTCAAGTGTACATCGAGTTTCCCTTTGAAACTTTGCTAAGAAAACGCTGCCGCAACCTTTTGAAATTTATCACTGAAAAGAACTTTAACTATTCTTTACTTTATCTTGACGCAACCCATACTTAACCTTAACTAAACCATTAATAAGTTATATCAAAAACTTCTCTGAACTTTTGGCTAACTGCCAATAACATTGTTTTTAATCTAGCTCAAGTTTTCGCAGAGAAAACCCTGACGACACCTTTTGAAATTTTTCACTGAAACGAAATTTAACTATTTTTTACTTTGTCTTGACGCAACCAATACTTTCCCTTGCTAAACCATTAATAAGTTATATCAAAATATTTTCTGAACTTTTGGCTATCTGCTAATAACATTTTTTTTAATCTAGCTCAAGTTTTCGCTGAGAAAACGCTGACGCAACCTTTTGGAATTGTTCACTGAAAAGAACTGTAACTATTCTTTACNTTTTGAAATTTTTCACTGAAACGAAATTTCACTATTTTTTACTTTATCTTGACGCAACCCATACTTAACCTTAACTAAACCATGACTAAATTATATCAAAAACTTTTCTGAACTTTTGGCTATCTGCCAATAACATTGTTTTTATTCTAGCTCAAGTTTTCGCTGAGAAAACGCTGCCGAAACCTTTTGAAATTTATCACTGAAAAGAACTGTAACTATTCTTTACTTCATCTTGACGCAACCTATACTTACCTTGACGAAACTATTAGTAAGTTATATCAAAATATTCTCTGAACCTTGGGCTATCTGCCCAAACTTTTCTTTTTCATCTAGCTCAAGTTTTCGCTGATAAAACGCTGACGCAACCTTTTGAAATTGTTCACTGAAAAGAACTTTAACTGTTCTTTACTTCATCTTGACGCAACCCATACGTACCTTGACGAAACTATTAGTAAGTTATATCAAAATATTCTCTGAACCTTGGGCTATCTGCCCACATCTTTCTTTTTAATCTAGCTCAAGTTTTCGCTGAGAAAACGCTGACGCAACCTTTTGGAATTGTTCACTGAAAAGAACTATAACTATTCTTTACATCATCTTGACGCAACCTATACTTACCTTGACGAAACTATTAGTAAGTTATATCAAAATATTCTCTGAACCTTGGGCTATCTGCCCATACTTTTCCTTTTAATCTAGCTCAAGTTTTCGCTGAGAAAACGCTGACGCAACCTTTTGGAATTGTTCACTGAAAAGAACTGTAACTATTCTTTACATCATCTTGACGCAACCCATACTTACCTTGACGAAACTATTAGTAAGTTATTTCAAAATATTCTCTGAACCTTGGGCTATCTGCCCACATCTTTCTTTCTAATCTAGCTCAAGTTTTCGCTGAAAAAACGCTGATGCAACCTTTTGAAATTGTTCACTGAAAAGAACTTTAACTGTTCTTTACTTCATCTTGACGCAACCCATACTTACCTTGACGAAACTATTAGTAAGTTATATCAAAATATTCCCTGAACCTTGGGCTATCTGCCTATCACTTTGTTTTGAATCTAGCTTAAGTTTTCGCTGAGAAAACGCTGCCGCAACCTTTTGAAATTTTTCACTGAAAAGGACTTTAACTATTCTTTACTTTATCTTGACTTGAGGTCTTCTCCTTGTAAGTCATATATTTCTTGTTTTCGAGATATTTTACGAACTGCATTTCAACAGTAAATGAATTCCGTATAATGTTGAAGTTCATTTTCGATGGTTCAAGTTGAAGTACATTTTTGACAATATCGTAAAGATTACATCGAATGAATTTAGTTTAAAATAATCTGGTGTGAAATAACTGATAAATTTATTTAATTTTTTTAATTTTGATTCAGACCACTTTCATAATTATGGGTTCAATTTTTTCCCTCGTGTCTCTTTAGTAGCTAATAAAATGAAAATAAATAATAATCAATGATAAAAACAACAGTAGCAGATATTTTTTAATACTTTATTCATATAATTTTCGTAGTTACGGCATTATCCCTATTATATTTACATGTCTCCATTTTTTGTTCTTCTTCTTCTTCTTCTTCTTTGAGAAATTTTATAACGCGTAATGTGCGCGCACTACGGTGCTGCGACGTATGTGTTCTTGCATATGACGTGTAAATTCTATTCGCATTATTTCCAGTCGTTTTTGGTAAAAGGATTTTCGCATAAAATCCTCGCATAGCGAAATAAAAGATAAACGGTGACGTATGTCGGATGACTACGTGTGTGTATGTGTATGTGTATCTCTCTCCCCCCTCTCTCTCTCTCTATCTCTCTCTCTCTCTCTCTTACACACATACTCTCTTTCTCCTCTCTGTAACCTTATATATAAGTAAATAAATACGGCAAAGTATATATTTACTTATTTAAATACGTAGGATTATAGACGCACGTATTTGAGTGAGTAGGTGATAGTGGGTTTAAAGGGTTGATGTTTGGAAAGGGGTTGTTTTAGTGGCTGGAGGCTGGAAGGGGGTGGATATGGCTCATTTGCTTAAAAATTGAATTTCAAACGAAACGGCACAATAGGCTTCGCCTTGACGTGTAAAAAATCTAAATGCATCATCATACATACACTTATGTCGTATTATTATTATTATTATTATTATTATTATTATTATTTTATATATATCCGTATTTTTAATATAATTCACCAAAAAATGATCAAGAGAAAAGGCTGTCTAGAGCGAGTTACATACGATTAATAAACACTTTCGATAGATCGATTAAAAAAAATTATTGAGAAAAAAATTACACAGCGTTAGAATATATATATCTTTTGTATACTCGATTGGTGGAAAAATAATGTCAGATTTTCCTATTGAATTGTGGCCAAAAATTCGACTTTTTTTTTTCCACCAACACAATATATATCCTTTTTTATACCACCACCAGTCTTTCAAATGATCTAATGCTACTATACACATACATACATACACACGCACATATATATATTTATAATGTTATATATAAGTATGAGCGTGTACAAAATCGTCACGAGTTAGCCGACAAAAAGATATGCGTTATCGAACGGCGTCTATTTCTATCTTTCTCTCTCTCTTTCTCTCTCTCTCTTCTATTCACACTCATATATACACTATCACTCTTTCTCTATCTTTTACACTTTTCCTATTTCTATCTCCCTATCTCTTTCATTCACATAATTTTCTTTCTTTCTCTCTCTCTTTCTCTTTCTTTTTCTTCTTTTCCTAACTATAGGTTAAAAAGCATCTGCTTTTTTCTCTATCTAATTACTGTACTCGTATGTATTAATCATCAATAGTACAAATGTAAAATATCATTCCTCTCTATCTAATTAATAACAGAGAGAATAGGGGTGTTAAGATTTGTTCACTTTGGATCTTCGATATCGTAAATATATTTATTTATTTAATACCTTCCCGTATTTTAACAAGCCAAGCTCTGTTGTTCGACTGTTCTCGAGCATCAGTCTTGTCTGTTTAGCGCAAGTTGACGCTTACCGCTTGGGCCCGAGTTTCGTCGAGCTAAATGACATGGCTTTACGTCGTAAATATTCTTTTCTCCTGTCTCGTCCATCCACCTACCATATTTCCCTCCTTTACACCCACACTTCATTCTGTCAGATCGATTAATTTATTATTACGTGTCAAAATTGTTTATCGTCATCGAGGAGAGATAAAAGAAGGGAAAAGGGGTTACAAGGTGGGATGGAGGGTAGGGTAGATATTATTATTATTATTATTATTATTAAATATCATACATCGATTTTTACCAGATCTCTTTATAATCCTCACCTCTCATTGTCGTTTAGTTAAAACAACACATTTTTTTTTTCTTTCATCAGTTACGATTATTAATAATAGAATAATTAATCATTGCGTTAGTATAAACGTATCATTGTCAGTTTGAATAATCGTCGGTACATCGAAAGATATGCAGATGGAGAAGTCAGTTTAGGGCAGTGATAATAATATGTAGCGTTTATTGCAAATCCTTAAATGTTTCTTTTATTTTAATTAGATTCGTTAATGACGCGATGGTAAAATTAACGTATGAGGTAGACTGCAACGTAATATCATCGAATCGATGATAATAATAATAATAATAATAAAATTTTAATTGAAATATATCGAGGATTCGTTCCCGCGATCTTTTTCGATCTTTCTCCGAAGAGAGAGGGAGAGAGAGAGAGAGAGAGAGAGAGGAGAGATAGAAAAATAAACTAATAAATAATTAAATAATTATACATACATACATATGTCTTCGCGCAATTCCGTTTGTTTTATGGTGCGAGGAAGATCGAAATCGGTAATCAAAATCGTGTTTTTTTTCGTTTCGAAAATAATACGGAAATAGGGGATGCTGATGAGGGTTAGGTAGCTCAAGGGTGGCAAAAACATGCAACAGAAGTAACGGCGGCGTAATTCTGATTTTTTTTTTTTAAAAAGCTCGCCAATGTGTTTATTATTTATATTTATTATTATTATTATTATTATTAATAATTAATTAATTATTTATTATTTATGTTATTATTATTATTATTATTATTATTATTATTATTATTATTATTATTGTGCTCTTTCATTTCTTTTCTTCTTCTTTTTATCTTTTTGAGGTTTTTTTTAGTTTTTCTTTATAAAGCGTTACGCAAGAAGCCGAAGAAGAGAATTTTTATTTCCATAACATTTTTGTATAATTCAACATTTTTGTTTATTTGCTTCTCACAAATGTTTTAAAAATCATAATCGTCATTAGAAATATTTTCCTATCCCCTGTTCAAAGCTTTTGTGCGATATAGACGCAAGTTTCGCGCGCCGAGATGAAAAGATTTGTGTGTTTTTATTTTCAAGCTTAAACGCTTCTTACCTTCCACGCATATTTTTTAGTTTGAATAAGTGATAGGAAAAAAAAAACCGATCAATCATATGGTAAATAACTTAATAATAAATTCAAACGATTTAGATTATTCGTGCGTGCATTTTTTTTCGTTCATTTTTCTTTACTCTCACTTTACTTTCATTATTTGAGAATTATTCACACGTTAATAGACATGCATAATTTTAAACCGAATCTTTAGAAAGAAAATTTTGTATCATTATGATTATTATTTATTTAAAATAAACAACGGAAACTATTCATATATTTTAAAAAAAAAACATTATCAAGAAATTGATTTTATGTTGAAAGGAATTGGTGGATTTGTTGATTGATCAAATAATTTCTTAAATAAAAGTTTAACTTATAAAGATTCGAGCATAATCATTTAAATTTACAATTACCTAATATTTTTTTTTTTTACATACACAAACATACGGGATTCACACATGTATATACAAATATAAATATACACGAAATGCTTGATGCGTATTCTAATATTTAAAACGACGCGAGCGTTTCTTTCTTCCGTCATTTCTCTTTTTTTTCTTTTTTTTTTTCTTTTTCTCTTGAAATATTTTTTAACCATTGTAATAAGCGCCCTTTGCATTTGCGTTTGCGCGATAACATGTGTTTAGGTATTTTTTTTTTATAACATCAAGCGCACTGTAATGATACAGGGACTATGTGATTTTCATTTATTTGTTATTATTATTATTATTATTATTATTATTATTATTATTAGTATGCTATTATAATAATTATTATTATTAATATAATTATTAATTTTTAATTTTTTTCTTTCGCTATACCTTTTTTTTTTCTTCCGACAAATATTTATTTCTATATCGTATTTTATTATACTCGTTACCTTTAAAAAGA
>JACGTP010000007.1:3407052-3487052 GCA_023678845.1 Mischocyttarus mexicanus | reverse complement strand
TTAAATATGTTATGCAGGGTGTGTGTGTGTGTATGTGTGTACGTGTGCATAGGAAAAAATATTGAAATAAATCAAATACGTATATTTATTGGTGATATTGTGTTCTATAGAATAGTCGATAGAAACTAATTACAGAAAATAAAATAAACTTAGAGGAAAAATCAAACTTTTGTAGGGATTTGGAAATACCTTACTCGTGAATAAAACGAATGCGTAGTCGGAAAGTAAATGAGTAGGTTATAGGATCGATAAGCATTGGCGTAGGAGTTGCAATAGAGCAAAATTTTTTTTTAAATTTCCTTCGACACGAACCGGTAGTAGAGGATATGACTATTTCCTCGGTTGTTCCAGGTTCTCCTGAACCTTCCTCGCAATCCTCTTCTTCGTCGTCGCACGAGGGTCGTTCTTGAATATTTTCTTTGGGATGTTTTGGTCTCAAAGTTGTTGGTAATCTCGTCGGTGCCACGTAGACCGGTGTTATCAAATCGTCTGAAAAGAATTTTTCAAAATAACAATTAGAATATATTCCAAATGTAAACACTAGTTATTACATTATTAGCAAACATTTTTAAATTATTAAGTACATTCAGAGAAATAGGATAATTGTAAGAAAAAATCAATACCTTTGGATTAACTCAAGGTAGATTTATTTGTTAATTAAACTTATGACTAGTATGTGTATTAAATTTGTTTATACTTTTTTTTTATCAAGGAATTAGTAGACATATTTCTTCAAATTTTTCAAAAATAGTTTGCGCGTAAAGAATAAATAGAAGTCTTTGTATGGACGACTCGTATATGGGTCGCTAGTAACGAGAAGGGTTAAACCGAATGCATAGAAAATTCATCTGTGTATTAGATTTTTCTAGAAATCAGCAAGTGTAAATTAAGAAGATAAATAGATATTTAAATTGGGATTGTTTATTTATGCATGAAAGTGACATGTATCCGTGTCACGCATTCGCGGTTTCCTAAACAATTCCGTTTCGGACACGAATGCGAGCTTGATATGACACGAAAATTAACTATGGACGCGTGACGACAATACCAAACGTAATATCTCTCTCTCTCTCTCTCTCTCACTCTCTCCCTGATGTTGACGTTTAAACGTGCGATATTGCTAATGAGAAATGTCCTCCTGTTTCTATATCGTTGACGACAATGCCGTTGACGTGTGTTTGTACACAGTATATACTTGTTTCTACAAATTTTACGTGTAATTAGGTATCTGTGTATCTAGGAATGTTAAATGTGTGCATACGTGTGTGGGTAAATATCGTAGCATGCTTGTAACATTTCAATCAAACTTTCATAAATTTCGATTAAAAAAAAAAAGAAAAGAGCGCAGGGATCTGATTATTTTATTAAATTTCTTTATTTCTATGTCAATAATATAAATAATAAATATTTTTATATATCTCGAGACGATGAGGACAATGTAAAGTAGGACAATGTAAAACATCGTCATGTTAGCTTTAATGTTAGACTCATTCTTAGCTTGGAACTTTGCCTATTCGAGACGTGATCGAAAATGGTCGTTGGTATCGATCCATACTCTGTTGGACTAATTATGGACTGGTGCCAAGAAATTCAGAATTAAGTTAGAAATATTTAGAAAAAATATGAAAATATGTTAAGGGAATATTTTCACATCGTTCGTTTGCGATTTGTTATAAAAGTGTCTTTCGATGACGTTGTTATTAAAAATACTTCGAAGGGATATATAAATATTTCTTTTTCATTATTAATACAGATAGTAAAAAATTTGATCAAAGCGAAAATATTGAATTACAATTTTTTTGATATTCTTGGTATTAGAGAAAACATTTTTAGTTGAATAACGTGCAGATGTTTTTAACATTTACGAAGAATTTTTTAATATGCAAGCAAATGAAGAAAGAGACGAAGAAAATTCTGTATGCGTCATGCAATTGATAAAAAAAAATTATTAATGCGTCGAGCGTCGGGTATTAAATTTGTTTAACTTTATATAAAATATTAAAAATATTTTTTTATATAAATTATCTAACATAGAATAAGGTCGTAACGTTGGAATAAGGTTTAACGAAAATTATGAATAATAATTTATTAATTTGTTGTTTTTTAAAATTGTTTTAAAAATAAGATTTATTAAGAAAAGAGGAAGCACCGATTGTGGTGAATGAAACTTCGCAAAATTTTTACGAAGATAATTAATTAATGTAAGTTATTTAAAAAATTTCGTGTTAATTCTTGCACGTTATTATATGCACAAATTATTGTTTAAAAAAAAAAATCTGGTAAGAGCCGCCTTAGGCGACAGTGCCTTACCATTATATGTGTTTCCATCCTTGTCTAGGGGAGTGCTAAACGGCTCTCCTTTCATACGACACGATATTATGGATTTTACTTCGGGCTTATATAGTAACCAACTGATGCACAAGTACTAGCGAGAAAGCAGTTACTGCTCAACGCTTCAAAAACATGCATTAAAATTTCAAAATATCTAATAATTTTATCAAAATCAATATCCATGCTGTTAAATCAACTTAATAGCATTAATTGAATTTTTTTTTTAACAACATTGGTTCCCATAAACGATAAAATACTTAAATTTAACTGTAGAACGAAAATTAAGGTATGCCATCTTGCGTTGAAAGAGCAAACTAGTCGTACAGTTTATTGACCCCGAACGAGACAGAATAGAAGAGAGACGAAGGAAATTACTTACACCCACGAGGAAATGTTTACTTACACTTACCGGAACCAGGCTCATAAATGGGCGTACATTCTTCGTCTTCGTCGTCACCGGCACATCCACTTCCGGCACCGGAGAAGATTAGATCGTCCATCACGCCTGGGAAACCAGATGCTGGAGTCTACGATACGGAAAATTTGTTCAATTATAGCACTTGGATTGGGGATACGCATTATCGAAAATTTCTTTATTAGGATTAACTTTTCGTTTCGCCTAACAAGCAAATATAGGGTTTAGTTAAATAAATGTAATAGCCTGTTTGGTAATTTCAAGTTAATTTTTCTAGGAGTTTTCAAGTTAGGATAAAGTAAATAAAAAATGTGAAAAATTAAGGTAAAATTTAAATTGTTAATTTACCTGCTGCATTCTTTGCAACGGCGCAGCTCGATCTAGGAGACTTCCAGCAGGTAAAAGTTGAACGTCACCTCTGGTAGTAATTCGACTGTCCTTGGCAGCAGCCAGTTCTAAAATTCGTGCACTATTGACCACAAGACCCGCGATTACTCCCAAAAATGGTCTCTCGACCCTTCCCTTGCTTCGATTCCATCTGCCACCGACTTGTATGGTTGATTGGCTGTTGAATACCGAGTGCTGATAGCCTGTAAATGATCAAAGAAGCTTAGTTATGATGACAAATTTATGCGAAAGATTTTTTATTCCTTTTATTTCATTTATATCGACAAGTCCTATATAATTTAACGCAAATGGGGATGGTAATTCCATAGATTTAACGAGTAGTTCGCTTTGGTACTCTACAAATTATTCGTTTGACCGTTGATTAGGCGAGCATGAAGAGCTGGATGTGAGGCAACTCTCTTTATTGACCAATCCACTTGGCCCTTGTCCTCACGCGAGCATACGATGTGGTAGGTTAAGTACTTGTTTCTCTTCCTTCGTCCTGTACTTGGAATGCTCAGGGAACCCTTGGCCCTTTGTAGGTCTAAATTTGGTTGGTTTTCTGAACAGGCGGGTATGAAGGGTAAGGAATTACTTAGGGTTGCCTCCTTCTCTATCTCTTTTTTCCTTTATTCGACCCTTCGTACTCGTGTAACAGGATGCAAGTATTTACTTGCATTACTTGCTTCGTTATTCCTGATCTCTCAATATTTTTACAAACGATTTATAATTTCAGGTAACATGTATTAAATGATCAAAATAAAGAAATATGTGCAGAAGTGTGTACTCTGTGCTATTGAACATTACGTCAAACTTTTAGAGCTTTGTACGAGATGAAGGATTTCAAAAGACTCGTTTAGATTGTTCGATCAGGATCTATATGTACAGGGAGATCTCTCGATCGAGAAAGATCGATAATGAGGCTATTTTTCGATTAGGCGACTAGGAACGAGTTGGCTGTCGTTCTGGGTCCGAAGAAGAAACGTACACATATTAATACACACATCTATATATACCAAGCGGATAAAAGACAGAGACAGACAGACAGGTTAATTTGGTCAACAGACCAACGATTGCATGCCATGGGCGAGTTAAATGCCACGGGGTAATAGGAAAGCAACAATTCGACGTGGTATTTGGTGGGGGGGGAGGAGTAGGGGTTTGAGACGACGAAAGACGAGGAAAGAAATTCTAAAATAATCTGAAGAAGAAGAAGAAGAAGAAGAAAAGAAACGAGAAATAAATAAAAGACAAGCATATATGCGTTTAAGTATACTTTACTGAGGTCTGTTTACGAATCGTTTGGAAGTATCAAATGGATAATAATTTTCGGCGAAGCGAGAAAAAATGGGACCGACTGACAAGCCTACCAGGCTTGCAGGAGAAAATAGAAAGCTAACGTTCCATGGTAGCGTTTTAGGCTATACTCGGGGTACGTTGGCCTTCGGTTAAACTCCGAACCAATCGGATTCATTTTCATGCTCGAAAGGCGTGGCAGGATGCTCACGCTTCGTTCCATTCTCCGAAACTTTTTCTTCTTTGTTTTTTACTTCGCTTCCATTCGTTAGTCGGACATTTTGTTTCGGTTTATGCATTTATTGGATACTTTTGTCAATACTTAGCCAATCGAATGAAGAGATTTGTCTGCTTTAAAGCAAATTGCTGTATACTCGATCAGGAACTCCCATTTCTTCTTTAATAACATTAAATATAGGCGTGTGTAAAAGATTATTTCATTGTTAATCTTAAAATAAATGAAAATTAGATAACGTGATGATTGTTTTGATAAAGATAGATATAATCGAGAGGATTGTAAGGTAATTATTAAACATTATGATTTATCGTAAGTGGTACAAAATGAAATAAAATATATCTATTACTCTGATGAATAAAAATAATCAAAAAAATAATAGTTAACAAATATTTGTAAATAATTCATATCTGTTATTTAACATCTGAGCTATACATAATGTAAGCAAAATTATTTCTCTCAAGTTCTATTTCATTATCTGTAAAAATAGTTTGTTTTTAATTAGCGTAAATATGGCGGAGTAGAAATTTGATGAGCAAATATATTATAGAAGAGGCGACTGTCTGACTCTTATAAATATATCAATTTACTGAAATTCTTGACTCTCGGCACTTGTCGACCAGGCATAGTCGATTTATCAGTAGAGTATAAAAATACAGCTGGTAGATCGTGCCTCTTCTCTCGAGTATTCACACACACACGGACACACACACACGGGCATAGAACACTCAACATATATGTTCAACCTTCGGATGCTTGAAATCTCCGTATTAACCAACCAACACTCGTACGTATACTACTACCCACTGTTCATCCGCTACGACAGATAAATGGCACGTGCGCACACGTACTAAATCATAAAAGACTATCGGGAAACTAATATTGGACACGCGACTGAAAACACAACACTCTTACCTTCTATCGAGAGAAATTGAGATAAGGATGTCATTGACGGCACATTCCAATCCGAAGAAGTCCAATAAACTGTATCACTTTACTAGGAGAGCAGAAGAGCGAGACACGATACCTGGGTAGCCTACGAGAATTTCGGCTGGTAGTAAGCCTAGGCTATTGCGCATACTTTTACGTTTGAATCAGCGCGTTTATTTGTACGTGTGTCTATTATTTGTGCGTTACACACACACACGCTAACTTGAGAATTCCTTCGCGTTTAGCTCTTCAGCGAGCACTTCATTTCTTTTCTAATATTATTGTATTATATATAAATTGTATTAATATTTATAATAATATATTTAATATTGTTATTTTATAAATAACACTATTAATATTATTATTGAAAAATATATATATTTATTTAGGTGGAAGTGTTTGAATAAAAATATTCTTTTAAAATATTTTTATATATATAATATATTTATTTTCTATTCGTATCAGAAATTCTATCTTATTCTAATCAACAGCCTTGGATAAAATGAAATAAATAAAATATGAAGTATTATAAATGGAGACTACTCGATATACTTGAAATTGATGTTTTTAGGCAAGTAAGAGACGTAGAACGAGAAATTAGAATGCAGTGATGCGAATTGAATGTTTCGGTGCAATTAGCTCTTGCACGACATAATCTAAATTAATAAGTAAACTGACAGGAAAGTATGGAATACGGGGAGGTGGTGAACACCCGAAAGTAGGTTAAGGCGCGCTACGTTCGGTTGCTTAGACAAGTGGCGTATTCGGTTAAAAGGGATCAGGAGAGGATGAAATGGTTGAGAACGGAGACGTCTAATCCGGAGATTTCAATGCAAATTTAATTTTATTGGTGTAAGGTTGCCATATGGATTAATCTAAGAAAATGGTCATTTAGGAAAGGTCGATATAAAAATAAAAGAGATATATAATAGAACGATTATAAAATATATGTAAATTTAATTTAATGGAAATGATCACGTTGATGCGTTTTATAAAAAGCGCATTTTTAAATAAATAAAAATATAAGTAATTGAAATAATATATTACGTTATATGAGTCGTATTTAATAATAATAATAATATATGACTCAAACTCGCATTACTTCGGGCATATAACATTACCGATCGTAAACACGAAGGGCGCATTTGTACGTTGAACAACCTGCAACCGTGCAAATCGTTCATGTTCTCGTGAGCTTTGCATTATTCAAAAGTAAGTATAGTACTGCTACGTGTGCGTTGTCTACCGGTGACAATGTTCCGCATGAAAATTTCACCGATTTTCTCACGCTGACGAGAGGGGAACTGTACGGACACGTAATTAGCATTTAGCGTTAACGGTTAGGCTTGGTATGGTCTCAAAAAATATGGAAAAAAAAAATAGAAGAAAAATTAGTAAGCTAACAAATACATTTTTATAGATCATTGATATTTGGAATAAATTATTATAAATAGAGATCATCGAATGTGTTAGATAAATCACATAATATATAAACATTGATTATATCAATTTGATATATTGAAAAATTTTTTTACAGATCAGATATGGAGTACTGTTATTTATAAAAATTATTAAAGATCGTTAAAAGTCTTGCATTTATAATTAATAAAATTATTATGTTATGATACGTAAAAACAACTACACTATGATAAGGTGATTTCAAGTTAGTTTTAGGAATTGTTCGAGTTCGCAAGGTTTGGACGGTGGGAACCAAAGACGGTTCTCGTTGTTTACTGGGTATGGGAAACATCGATGATTCCCAGGGAATGCCAGTTCAAAACTAAAACGGTTTACAAAGAGGAAGGGTCGGTTTGACGGTTTGTGAACTTCGTTACGTTTTAAATTATTTAAACGCGTGTAAAAACATGAACGGAATGTAAAGATGAAGATTTTGAAAAATAATTTTGAGTAAGTTCATCTCTAATCACTATCACGAATGAATGAAACTTGAAAGAAACTATGAAAGAAACTTTAGAAAAAACCTTCACGAAAGATCGAAAAGACGGCTCGTAGAAACGTTCTCACGCTATAAAAAAAAAGGAAACAAAAAAAAAAGAAAAAAGAACAGCGTGGGCGGTGACTCGAAAAGAGGACCATAAAATCGACGTTGGGTCTTAAGGTTATTCCGAGTTAATAATTTTTCTTCTTTTTTTTATCTTTTTTTTAAATATCTTTTTCTAAAGGCAATGGAAAAGGAGGTAAAAATCTCGACTGGAATGTTCACTCTTATCTTCTCTTTCCCATGACCATCATCAAATCAAAATCTTGACTCCTCCTTCTCCTAGCGAATAAGAGATTTTGGTGATTTGGTTCTAACAACAAGAGAACTCTCTAAGAGTGTGGGAACCAAGCGTGAGAAAAAGCTGAACTGAGGGCTGTAAAGGCTGTTACATGTAACAGGCTTGTATCCAGTAAGCGTTAGTAAAACAATTTAGATACTTATGTATAGTTTTAATCTACTACACTCGTATGCTACCCTTTGAAACGATCTAGAAATTATTTTTTTATTTTATTTACAAACTGTTATTTAAAAAATTTGCCCTATTTTTTCTTTAATTATTACAAACAATAATGAAGGTTGATCTTTTAGATTTTTATTTTTATTTATAATACTAGCAATTACCTGGCATGACGTTGCAATGCTTCTCGAACACCCTACTAGATATATTTTAGAGAAAATCAAATTTGAAAGAAAGAAGTAGGATATTCTGTAATGTTTAATATGTATATGCAATATAATTAAGCTTATCAAAAACTTCAAATACATCAAACGATTATTTTTTCGTAATTTCAATGGAATATAATCGATATGTACATAAATCTATATATTAATTATCTAAATATTCATTAGAAATAGAAAACAGCTGTTCAAAAGTAAGTCACTGGTAAGGAAAGTAAGTCATCGGTATAAATATATTAATAAATATTTATATACGTATATATCTAATTGTAAAAGTAAAAAAAAATAAAACTCGTTTATGTTTATAAATATGAATATATATATAATTATAAAAAAAAAAATAAAAGAAAAAATTATATATAAATTATTACGACGTGGATAAAAAGTTGTATGGACAAGTCGAGTGTTATTAGACATGCATTAGATGAGAGTTTCTTGGGTCTCGGTTATGATCTCGGTTATAAATTAGATGTGGGTAGTAGGCACAATATGATTCGTTGATTCATGCTCGTATTAAAAATAGAAATATATTCATGGGATCGAGAGGAAGCGTAGAGGAAAAGTACGTAAGGGGTAGATATCGATGGAATGCAACTACCAGCATCCATGGTCTGGTCTCCTGGTCGATCTGGGAATCTGTTTCCCCTGAAGTCGCCAAGATTCTCACGATCAAAGAAAGCGAAAAAGAGAAATAAGAAGGGACTGAGACAGAGAGAGAGAGAGAGAGAGAGAGAGAGAGAGAGAGAGAGAGAGAGAGAGAGAGAGAGAGAGAGTCAAAGAGAAAAAGAATGTTTCACACGGGAATGCTTGGGAACGTGTTTGCATCCTGTAGGAAAGTATCTCTACTGTGTGTGTGTGTGTGTGCGCGTGTGTGGAATATACAGCGAAACATGAAAATAATATCGTTTACTTCTTGAAAGTGGACAAGGTTTTTTTCTTTATAAGTGAACGTGTGAACCAAACTGGTAAAAAAATTTGTCTCAAGGAATTCGGAGTAAAAAATTGTGAGGGATATACTGTTCCAAACAATTTAATATTAAACTTTATTTTGATGTTTAAAAAATTTCTTAGAAACGATTTCAAAACTTGTAATATTTAGTTTCCCTTTTGATTTGACAGAAATAGTATTATAATAGTGGATTGTTTGAAAATGTTTTTCAACCAAACATAGAAACAATTTTATTTTCGACCCTCAAAACTTGTCAAAAATACGACATGGTTCATACTTTGTACGGCTGTAGCATTAACTTTTAGAAATATTTTTAATTCAGGGGTGATTGGGGGTTCATTAACAAATAGTTAGATTTGTTGTACATAAAAAAGGTGTCACGTGATTAGAAAAAGAGCTAAGGAGCTACGGGATGAGGCCATTTGTGGATGAAAGAATAGAAGAAGGATGAGATGACGAACACGAGGGTGGTGAGAGGTGAGAGGGAGGATGAAGATGGAGGAGGATTGGTCGTGAAACTCTTTCGTTGCTCTGTACGCCTACTACCGAAACGGGTCGCATGGTTTGCCCTCAGGGACAAACTATCCCACGCCTCCTGCTGATGTGTTCCCAACTCTTTCTATCTTCTCTGTGGGAAGAAAAGTGTGAGTCTTCGGGAAGAGCACGAGCCAATAATCCGTGAGAAAGTATCTCCAAACGGGATATACGATATCTGAGATTAATTCGAGGAACGTCTTCTCGTCCTATGTAAATTTAACACAAGTTCAAGTTTAGAAAAAATTTAATTTTGGTATTCCACCATTAGATTAATTAATCAAAGAAAATTTGTGTGTTATATATAATTAAGTAGATTATCTTTTATTTATTTATATATTTCCGATGATGACGTTTATTTGACACAACCAAATATAGACGATGAGAATAAATAAAATGATTGGAGATTAAATCGCGATCATTGAAGAAACGGAATACAAGGTTTAAAATGTTTAAGGAGGATGCGTGGAGAGCCAGCATTGAAAGGAAGATAAGGGTCAAGTTTTACGAGGAAAGTTTATCGAATTCGACGGGGTCGTGAATGCCGACGATCTTCGACACGAGAGGTTAAAAGATCCTCGATAGGTACCCCAGGATGGATAATAAAAGCAGCCAACGATATTCTTCCAGGAGTGTATAGAAGAAGAAGGAGGAGGAGGAGGAAGAGGAGGAGCGGAGACTCTTCTCAGGCCAATTAAATCGTTCCCACGGGATCTTACCGTGGGAGAGACTCCAGGAAAGCGAGAATTTGAATCTCTTGGTGAGCGGGACTTCATGCGATTGCAGGAAGTTGATGTCTCCGATATTGTGAAAAAGAGAGCGATTCCAAAATCCTGAATTAAATGCTTTCGATTTTATACATAAATAATTTTTTTAAAATATTTAATATAATTGAGAGCTGTGTCCAACGATATTCAAATACAAATTGAGATTAAATTTAAAGTTTGATCGTTTGATGGAAAAATAATAAATAATATTTGATAATAAATGAATAAATATGAACTTATAGCGTTAAGAGAATAAACAAATATTCATATCATTTATTATTATATTAATATTAATATATTTATATTAAATTTGTACAATATATAAGCAGATTTTAAATATTTCGAAGTGTTCAGTGCGATCTCTTCATTAGAATGTAAGGAAGAAAGGAAAATAGGGAGATAGAAATATGAAAATACAACTGTGAGACGATAACTGGATCAATATGTAAACGCGTGAGAACAAAGGGAGGACTCGTGGGAAAACTGCGAAGGCGCATGGCGCTTCCAATACCAAGAGATCATGAGTTACGAGAAAGTTATTCGTCTTTTTTACCTCTTCCATCGATTCAACCCTTTGTCTCTCACTTTTCTACCCTTTTTTTTACTCATCCTTCAGATTAACATAATTAAAAAAAAGTATATTTGCTTTATTTTGTTCTTTTTACTATGAAGAACAGGATGAAACATTATTCGAAAATATTTAATTGTTAATATGTATATATATATTACAAATTTTCTTGTTATTTATAACGAAAAATATTTTAATGATTGCGTCATTGGCCTGAATTAATCGACGAAACATACTTCCACTCGAATAATGACCGAGAATTATGGTGGGGATAATCTGATACGGCCTTGCACGCGTCGTACGCTCGAGACTGGAATGTTGGGAAAAAAAAATTGTCACGCCAGATGGCTGTCTCGAATTCCGAGAATGCAGCTCGTATGCAGCATGCACTAGTTTCAGGTCAACGTACCGTAAACTTTAAACCTAGTTGATTTACTGTATTAACGTTTTTTTTTTTATCAATCATAACTAAAAAATAGAATTTTTCATATATTTTTGCAAATGCAATTGACAGAATTCTCTAAAAAATAAAATCTTAATCTTTGTTTCGAATCAAATCGGAGTATAAATGGAGAAAGAGAAATGGAAAGAGGGAAGAAGAACCGGTTTTAGTTGTTAGTAAGATATAATACACATCGCATGCTTTCTATTGTGCATGAATGTTGGAGAGAAAGGGTTGAAGACTGTCTCACTACTTTGACGTTCTCGAAGAATAGGGGATCATGCGATGCTTGGTTAACGCGTTGGTCTTTATAGAAATCGCAAGAGCTCCTCTTCTCCCATTTATCATATATGGTTTTCTTGACTAGTCGAGCTAACATAATTTTTATCTTCGTGCCCACTCAAGAGAACGATTCGAGTAAACATCATTCTTAGGGTAACATGAAATCTTTGAAAGTTCCATTCCAACGGCATAGACTATAAATTAAAATATACACTCCCTGTCCCTCCTTCTTTCAACGGAGCAAACACCCACACACACACACATTGTGGAGATCGTTAAAATAAATCATTGGAGATAATAAACTAGAAATTAGTTTCCTTTTTTTATAGAATTTGTCCTCCAAATTAGATTAACTTTAAATAAGAATCCAAATGTGTTAAACAGATTTTACTTGCGGGCGATAAGGATTGTTTTTAACAATTTGATAATCTTTTAGGATATATATTCTTATCTAATTGGATTTTAGAACACAATTTTTTAATAGAAAATTACAAATTAACTTGTATAGGTAATAAAATAACTATAGAATTTAAGTATAAGTATAATAAATTGATCATAAATTAATCATATATGTAAAAGAGAAAGCTAATTTAAATTCGGAAAGGACACGCGTGTTAACGATAGTTGTTTTAAAATTTTTCAGCGGATATCTCACGTACCCCATAGAACAGGGAAATATAAGAATACGAAATTGACTGCTATTTTTATGAGAAGAGCAAGAGAAAGGAAGAGAAAGGAAGAGGAAGTGAGAACCGTTTAATAAAATAAAAAATTAGTAATCCATTTGTGTTTGACAAATAGGAGTAATAATATATCTCGAAGTTATGGATGTGGTAAAGGTCTTTATTATTTTGTCATGGTTCATTGGGAGGCGTGAATGGAATTGTAAATATAAATTAGTAGAAGATATTCTACTAGGACAGTATGAGAGTTAAGAAACTTTGTTGGATTTCGGCTGTGGTTCCTCTCACACCCCACCCTCACCGCTGCTACCACACCACTGCCATTTCATCATCATCATCATCATAAGAATCTTCGGGTGTTAGGAAGACATAAATCACGATTTCGTTGATTCAATGATATTATTCTCAAACGTTCACGCGCATTTTATAATACGAAAAAATAAGATTTTAATTCAAACGAAACTAATTGGTATACGTGATACTCATTGAAACGTCACATAAATAATAATCCAGTCACTTTGTAATGCGACTATTGATATCAATTTTATAACGAACGTACTCATTAGTATCTCTCTCTCTCTCTCTCTTTGGGTAGTTTAAATGAAAATAAATTACACGTGTGATAAGCAAAGTAAATCAATAAAAATCGGTGGTGGTGAACAACTAATTCGATCGAAGATTAACAATAATAATAATAATAATATTGAAAATAGGTATAGAAAAATAAGAATGATAAATAATTGATGTGAAATGATCGCATAAATCGAGTATACCCACGTGCAACAAAACACACTTTGAAAATCCCGTTAACGGAAATTTTGTATCCTCAACTTATCAGGAGCTTATGTGTCGTAGAAAGTGCGTGTGATATTGAATATCAGTTTGCCGATTGCGTATGTTGGTCCGTAGGAAGGAAAGGAAGTAGTGGGAAAGAATAAGAATAAGAAGACTGACGCTAACATAAGTACAAGATTAGGAGAAGAAAAAAGAATAAAGAAGAAAGAACTGGGGAGGAGGAAAAATGATAAACTAAAGAGAATACGAGGGTTAAAATCGAGATTCTAAGGGATCGATAGGATGTTTCGTTACGGTTAATGGCCCGTTTAAGTCCACGGAAAGGCGTGAAGTAGGTTGTAAACACGAATTAATCAAAGACTGGATAGCAGGAACGTAGAAATGTTAAGGAGGCTCCAAGTAGAATAATATGAGGAGATGGAAAGGAAGAACGAATAAGACGAAGAAAAAGAAATAAGAGAGGTGGTATTCCTATCGAGTAACTTCAATACCGGAGAAAGGGTTAATTTTCGACGTAACTCCAGCAGGATTTCATGAATGGTAAAAGGTAATTACACATGTGGTGGTATAGATAGAAGTATCTTTCTTAAGAGTGACCTTGAAGGCGAGCCCTTTGACGTAGCCACCGACCATCTTGCTTTAATCGTTCACGGCTATCTTTTCAGGATTTCCTTAACAAGAAAAGAAAAAAACTGGCTTGTCCACTTGGAACGAGTAATAAAAATATTTATTTCTTTGGTTGGTAAATCGATAGAAAGGGTTGCCAAGAAATCTGGTACCATTTTCAACAGGAGAACAGATCAGACGAGAAGGTAGACTCTTTTTATCTCACTTTCACTATCACTCACTCGCTCGTTCAACTCTCTTTCTCCTTCTTTCTCTTACTCCGTCTTGCTTTCTCTATTCTCGTGTGATTTTATTCGAGAATTATAAGTTTTGTAAGAGAGTAGAGGCCATTCCGGCCTTTGGCCATGGCACGTGCCTGTTCCACCTTTGAGCTAAGGTAAGAACCTGTTCTATACCTTCTTTAGTGATGTGTATTTTCACATATATATACCCACACCTGCGTTAATACTTGCTTCAGGAGGGTCGTTCGATGGTCGCGTGCCAGTCGTGTGCCAGTCGCGTGCTGTTTTCACAAGCTGTCGGTGAACTATAATAGATTCCCGAGGGTTTAGAATTTCTTTATGTTTGGTATAAGATACTATTTCATGTATACCTGTATGAATATAACTTATTAATTCAAAATCATAATTACATCGATACATTTTATGTAAAATTCCAATTTTTAGTTACGATATTTATACTAAATATTAGAATAATTAGAATGAAAATAATTAGAATGCGTATAGTATATATGAGTAAAGAAATAGGAAAGAAATTTTGAAACAATGAAGAAACAGGAACTTTGTCAAGTCTCCTATTCTACTTTACTTTATCGTTAAATATAGTATTTTCAGAAGAAGCAAAGATGGAGCAATTCATGGGTTTTAGAATCATAGTTTGAAAATTCCAATTGTGATATAGATGTTCCTAGGATAGTAGAAAAATGAAGGGGCAGAAACGTAGTCACAGTGTGTTTCAATATTTAGTGTTTTCATATCTCTCTTTCTCTCTTCCTCTCTCTCTGTTTTTTAAACTCTTTTTTGGTATATCGATAAAATCGAAACATAGAGAGAGAGAGGGTGTCAGTAGACATCATCGATGTCGTGTTTCTATTGTCGTCGTAATGACTCCGTGCAAACTAGAATCAGGATAACAGGTATTTCAAGGTAGTGTACGATTTGCAACGGTCATTCGTGTCGATGATCTTTCTCCTCTTTCAATGGTTTTCATGTATACCTAAGTAACCACGTATGTGTTTCTATACGCGTGTATGTTTTATTTTTTTTTTTATTCCGTTACTGCCGTGTTCGTTTTCAACCGTCATTTCATTCGTTTCTTCGTTGTTTCCATATTTTTACACGCCGTTCGTGCGTGTTTCTTTCAAAAGTCATCTTTTTTAATTACAAGATCGAGAAAATTCATTGGTATCGCGGTAACGTTGAAATATATTTTTCTGTTTCGTTTCAAATCTATGCCGAGCACATGAATTCGTAGATTTAGTTTCGTCGTAACAACGTATTTTGACGTAATGACGTGTAAACTAGGATCAGGATAGTAGATGATCTCAGATAGTACCGATTCTATTTACTATTACATTGGTTTACTTCTATCGATCGGCTGATATCTTATTAATTTCTAATTCGATTCTAATAGATCGACGATCGTCGAACATAGACAATATATCTTTGAATCTAATCAGAATGAATTCAATCTAACATAGTATTAGGTATTGTTCTACGATGCAAATATGAATACCTATGACTTTGTATTAACTTCCGTTAGCATTTTTCTTTTATTTATTTTGTTAATTGGATTTTTGACTATGGAACGTGACGTAACTCCATGTAAATATAGATCAGGGTAGTAGAGAAGTTTAGGCAGTGCGTTGCTGGGTTCTATGAACCAGGTGTGCTACACATAGTCATTATTTTTCCTTTATTTATATTCTTTGATTAAACAATTTCAATTAAAAGGAAAGTGAATTAATGTATTGGTTGTATTGTTCAACATTCATCTTTTTTTTCTCCCTTTCTTCTTCTTCTTCTTCTTTGATATATTTTCTAGGCACATAAACACGTGTAGATGTATATGTGTGTATGTATATGTGTAAGATCTCACAAATGGTGTACACGTGTAGGATCACGCGTATCTCTTCACCGTGCGTAATATTAATAGGATAGTAGAACTAGCTGGATAGTTCCGAAATGAAACACCACTACAAATACCTACAAACTTGTCTATAAATTTACATGTGTAGATATATGTGTGTTAAAGTATACTTTAGTAATGGAGAATATGATAACGGATTACTAATTGCATTCGCGTAATTACATCAATTTTTTATAATCATATATTTAAATCAATTTATTGGGTTATTCAGAAAATAATTTCGTTAGTAGAGTTCCCGATATTTAACCTCACTGTAAACATTAAAATAATTAAAAATTATGTGCTGTTTACGAAGAGGGTATGTTCAATGAATGCTAGAGTTGAAATTAATTTTTCAAATTTCCATCTCCGGTAATTTTGGCTTGAAAGATGCACCATGTTTAAGATCGTCCAGTTGAAGGGGATGAGGGTAAGGTTGGGGAAGCCCTGTAGTGGATAATTAAGTAACGATAATAGTTTGATCAAATTTCTTCGTAAACTCTTTGAAGCTTATAGTCCTCTGATGATCGTGAGAAGAACATTCCAGCATCCTTGGAAAATTCCTGTTCAATTTGTTTAATTTGAAGTCGTTACATTTAAAGGACAGCTGAGTTTATTGCTTTTAAACTGATGATATTCGAATATGACAGGAAAATGTCAATGAGTATCGTGAATTCCTAAGACAATGCTAAGTAGCAAGTGAATGTATACACGTACATAATACGTTACACACATACGTAAATAAATGCTTACATACTTAAAACGAGCCACGAAAGCATTACGGTCGTTCTCACGAAGCGTGGGAATATTTTCTACGCAAGGAGACAGAAGAGAAGACAACAACCAACGTCGCGATCTTTTTGTCACGGAGCAAACATGGGAATATTCATTCACAACTTCTTTTATTTCTTCTTCTTTTTCTCCTTTGGATGGCCCTAAGAGATTAATGCAGGAAATCATGTCCCTTTGAGTGGAAAAATTTTATTTCATCGAAATGGGGGTATTCATTATTTTTTTTATATTTTTAATTACGAGCTCAAAAGGAAACACAAATATTGTTTTTACACGTAGGCGGCGGATCAAACAGGAAGTAGGAATATTTTTTCTATCGTCTAATCCATTATTTTTTTTTTTTGACGATGAATCCCAACAGGAAGTAGGGAATATTTGTTTCTGATGATGGATTGAATGAAAAGTAGATGTACGAGGATCGATTTAATTAAATAATTTTAGAGATTTAATTTAATGATTGGTCCTACAAGCTGGAAGTATGAAAGATAGGAGAAGGATACTTGAAAAATATTCTCAAGATCGGTGTCGTCGTTGTCGTCATCCTCGAGGTTGCTTATGAGTGCTTGCCACATGGTGCAAAGAAGAGAAGGAATTCTCCGAAAGGTGGAATCCGTGTTTCCTTGAGACGATTAATAACTTCTACCTGAGCAGAGAGGAGAGAAGCGAACATGGACGAGCGTGAGAACAGTGTCTCGAAAGGGACCTTCTGTTTCTCAGGCTTACCAAGAATTCATCAATGGCTAAGAGTTCTCTCGAGGGTTGAAAAGTAATAAAAGGAGAATGAAGAGAAAATATTTGTGCTGGATATCCAGTAAGATGAATCCAATACTTTTATCAAAATGGCTGCCTAATACACAATTTTCCTTATCAATTAACTCGTTCATCGTTTGTCCCGAAAATTCTTTCAGATTTTTTCCTATAGGAGGGTAGGTTGTAAAGTTTCGAGCCCTCGATAATAATAATATAATAGTAATAATATATTATACGGTAAATAATACAATATTAATATTTACACTTGAAAGTAGAATTGGGGAAAAGGGGTAAGATTTTTGTTTAGAATTAAATTAAAAAAAAAAAATGATGAATCCTGATTAGCGATCGAATATAATTCACGTATGATCGAAACATACACACATACCCTAAATCATAGGACAAGTATGCGTTCATCGAAAGTAACCTTCCTGATATCAAATGATTCCCTAGTAACCCTGAGAATCTAAAACTCCCTTCTTGCGTCGGCTTTCTCACGCTCGTAGAATCTCCACTTGGATTCCCACGAGTCTCGTAGGAACGATCCACGCTTAAAGATTTTCAACGAAGGAAGGAACATACAGTGTAGTCCTTCTTCGTTTCGAAAAGAAAAAGAAGAATGAAGAGGAAGAAAATCTACTTTAAAAAAAAAAATAACAAAAAAAAAGGACAGGATACTCGTAGAATAAATCTCGATATATATGTGACATATCTTCAGAAGAATGTAGAATCTTCCAGGAAACGTAACCTTAGGAATAATAATACATTTCCCTAACGATTTTTCTACTCAAAGAAAATATTTCAATGAATGGAAAAGGATAGAAATTATTATCCTATTCAACGTTGAGTTGGATTTTATAAATTGTACGCGCATAATCTGTCATATGAATTACACACATATAAAATCTATTTCTTCTTTCCCGTTCTCTCTCTTTCTTCTTTTGGGTCGTCCCTATCGTGTTAAGAATTATCGATGAAGGTGTTTCCGCTTGTGTGTGTGTTTGTGTTATACCTGCTACGAAATTCCTCGGTAAGTTCAAAGGTCTCTCCTACGTATATGTCTTTCTCTCTCTCTCTCTCTCTCTCTTTCTCTCTCTCGAGTATATAGTAAGAAAAAGAAAATAAGAATAAAAATAAGAAGAAGAAGGACGAAGAATCCTCTTCGAATCTTCCCACGACCCCGTCTCGGGGCATCGGAACCTTCGACTTTAGCACTTTGAGCGTGAGAAAGATTCTCGCCCACGGTCAAATACAGTCATCCTAGTATTAGGGCTTCAGGGTAAGCCAAGAAGAACTTAAAAGATGTCGCCGAAGATGTAGCGTACTCTTTTCGTCATCGAAGGGTACGAGTCGATGTTTTTTTCTTTTTACTAGAAAGAGTAGTCACCGATACTTCTTCCTTTACTTATCCATGAGATCCGCGCTATCTACGATATTCTCTCAATTAGGAGAGTAGGAACGTTGAAAATATTTGTCAAATCGAACCCTAAGTGTCGAGAGCCCATTGACCTTTGCCAAAGAGAACGGGGAAATTTTCGACCGCGACGTGACCCATTCATTAGGACACCAGGAAACGTATGAAGAGTTGCTTAGTTTAGTTTTGCTTTCCTTTGATTCAATATGTAAAATCTTATATAGCTCAAAGATGTTGGATTGTTCAAAGAGTTTCAACTTACAATTAGATTTATACATTTGATTTAAATATTTAAATACGAAGAGTAGGTGTATCAAGTTTTCATATAATGAAAAGATTATTTCTATGTTAGCTTAAAACTTTTCAACCCATCCCCACGTATTTACAAAAGTTTAGCATTAAATTTATATGCGTGTGTTGAATAAGAGCAGGAGAATTAAGAAAAAGAAATAATTGAAGAAATTATTTTTATCGAATAGAGAATAGTCATTTCAATTAGTGATTTGATTTAATATGGTTGTTTGAAATTCTTTTGAAATTGTAAGTCAGAGTGCAAAGAAAAGTGGTTCGATATTCGGATGACGTAGTCCATCCCCTTTCGAAGAGGGGAGCGATTGAATAGAATTCTCTAATTAGTGGCCAGGGTAGTATGGAGGTCGAGGAAGAGGTCTCAAACGATAGAACTTACCGGCAAATGTTGTTCTAACGAGGAGAACCTAGATCCTTGCTAGAATCGTGTATTAGGGGTTGATGATGTGTTTCGCATGATTCCACCGACAAAATGGACGATCCCGATGGTGGTCCTGTTCTGTGCATCTCTAAGAATTGAAATCTTTGATTTTATAAATAAAATATATTATCTGTGTCCTATATATACTACATGTGTATAATTTTTGAAAGAAAAACAAGGATAGGAGGATTGAATATTTTTTTTCTGAAAATTTCCATTCGAGAAGATAAAAGCTGTACAGTGTAAAAGATTTTCAAGGATTTGTTGATTTTTAACTAAAGGATCACGTTTCTTTTGTTCTTCAAATCAAATTCGCGTTTGTTTTTTTGTCTTTGGTTAGAAAATAAAAAAATATGCTTAAGTTATTTTTGTTTCTCTAAAAGTATTATAAAATTAATTATATAAAATGTTGTTATATTTGAAATAGAATTTGTTTGAAGGATGGGAGACGTTAAACGCGAAAATATATAAAATTTTAACGAGTACAAATATACGAAAGAGATCGTTCGATGGAACATTTATTTGTTAACATAACAATGTTAATTATTTGACGGAGATAATAATAAATTTCAATGCTCGATTTTGTCATAATGGTCAAATAATAATTATTCATAAAAAGTTTCCAGTTTGTAGCAACAAATTTAATTGTTAATCGTGCAAGCGTGTGTTTGCGACAGGGTATGAGAGAGATCAAAGATATTGTAAATAATTTTATAGTAAAAATTAATATAATACGAAGTAATACGTTTACTTTTTATTATAAAATGTGTTTGGTAATGTAACATACGCCGTTAATGGTAATTACAAAATGAGGAATAAATTTGATAACGAAAAATGGAATTTTACGAATAATATGCTCACCCGAGATCCGATTAAAATGAAATATTATTACGATAACAACGTAAATTATTAAATGAAAAAAATATATATCCTTCTCGATTTTTCATTCTATTTATTAAGAGTGGAAAGGGAGGAAATGATACTCAAAGAAAGCATTGAATTTAATTAAAAAGATTTGCCTGCCCGCATTGAATGATTCATGAAGGAGGACGAAAATCGTGTTAGAGAGAGAATCCGACCAATCAAGACCACGTGTAGTTTGAACTGTTTTACTATTAGGAAAGCAGAGTAATAGGAGGTTGATACGACCAAACAGGGTTATGCCCTTTCCTACAAAAGCCCAAGCAAGGTACACAGTTCGTTCGGGCTTTTAAACTGGATCGATAGAAAAAAGGCCTACGACGTGACCTTTTCCACCAGAGTCGCATCCGCAATAAGAAGGTCTTCGCTCCTCTGCCTACGCTCTGCTTTCTATTCTCACCCTCCCGCTATCCTAAATGAGAAGGATTTGGTTATATCGATTTTTCCTATATATATATATATATATATCAGTATGCACTTATTACACGTGCACATGTATACACGCGACTATATTAACTATTAGAAATTCAGATCAACGAGTCGAGAAAACTCGAGTAGTGCCAGGAATAGAAAAATTATAAAAAATATTCGATAGAGTAAATGATAATCATACAAATGTTAAGATGACATTAGATAATCGTCAAAAAAAAAACTTGATGTAATTTGTTTCCATCCCTTATTTTAAATAAAATATATCTTACTTAAGAAAAGGTTAGTAAGACTCGAGTGAGTATAATGAAAAGTATTCGATATATTTGCGTATACTCTTATCGCGTAATCAGGTCTGTCCGAAAGACACTCGTGTGTCACATGCGTGAGAGAGAATATGTGGCTTAGGGACATGCAGCCCTCCACATATGAAGCAGAGAAACAGAATGAGCGAAGAGGATGACTTTCTAGGTTGAAAGTGAATCGAGCACGCGATGTGTGCACGAGACGGAAGCAAAAGGGGAGGAAGAAGAAGAGGAAGAAGAGGAAGAAGAGGAAGAAGAGGAAGAAGAAGAAGAAGAAGAAGAAGGGTGAGTTTGAAGATAGTAGAAATTCTACGTGTGTATAAGTGCATCTACGTATATATGTACATAGAAATATAGTTACTTTAGCTTTCCTATATCGATGCGTGAAAAGGGTCGCGGAGTTTCTAAGCTTTCTCGAATTTCTAAGGAACAAGGTAGTAGGATCAACGAGAAGATGAACCTTCCACAAAGGGCGATACCCTTTAAGTTAAGTGAACTTGAACGTCATTGAAGAAACCTTACATAAGAATAAATGCATACACTTATTCTTCAAATAAAAGCCCTTTATAGGTATAATTTTTCAAGCAACCAACATTTTATTCCTTTGACGATTCTAAACTCAATTCCTCTATTCCAACGTTTTATTTGTTTTGGTTTCATTTAATATAGGTCAACAAAGAGACCCCACATACGAGCTGTCTGATTGGTAAAGTATAAAGGGTTTAGGTCCCAAAGGGTTTGTAGTGATCTAGAAATATAACAGGAGAACAAGGTCAGCGAGAAAGTTGTCGTTCAGGAGAGACCATCATTTACTGAATGGATCGAGAGGAGGAGGTGTAAGGGGGTAGAATTTAAAAGGCATCAAATTGGAAGTAGAAAGGGACGCCGACGACAACGGAATAACCTCCCACCCTCCTTTTGACACATCACAATGTATGCTTGTTCGACCTAATGCATTAGACTCAAAGCTTTCTTGTCACCCTACAAAGCCTTTTGCTTTTGTAAACACCTAAATGTGATTGCCTGATTACGCTGTATGTTGTTACTGAATGTTGTTAAGGTGTTCCTCGGGTCAAAGGATTCTAAGGATTTCTCTACATACTTGAATTTTAGAAATTGAATCAACGATTTGGGTTAAAAAAGTAGAGAGTAATTAATTGATTATGTCCAAAGTATTTAATTCCTTTCTTTTTAGGAGCAGATACTTGATTACTTTTTTTTAATTTTATTCTCTTTAGTATTATTTAGAAATTTAGTATTTATCTTTTGTTTTGGAAGTAGTTATGCACATTAAATTGTCGTCGATATTTCAAAGAAGTGTATGTTCATACTAATTGAGAAAATTGTTGAGGAGAATCGTTAAAAAATTTAATTTATACTAAAAACAATTGTCGAGATTTTTAAATCAGTAATCTGCTTGGTTTCACGAAAGAAACCAAAATAATGAACAAATATTCTAAATAAAAATTCATAAGTATCTCTGTTCGTATTGCTAATGACCGAATAATCGATGAGATCTTATAAGCCATGCGTTACTTCGATGCATATTAACCATAAATTTCTAAAAATTCAAAATCCAAAAATACTAGAAATAATGATTTATTAATTAAGTTGAATCTTTGGTTGTGAAATTGTAAGTTGAATAAGGTCAGGAAAGAAACAAAAGCCTTGTGGCTTAGTATATCAGGGAAACACAAGGCAAAGAGGTAGGATTCTATCACCAACACCATGGTGATGGTAGGACAGCCCACGATGATATTTCTCCCTTCCCTTACCATGAGAATGAAAAAAAGAAAAAATCTATAGAATGGAAAAGAGAAAAATAAAAATACGTTAAACGTGTGGCACGATAGTTGGTGGTCGAGTGATATTCAATTGGTAAAGTAATTAAATGGGATCGGAGGGGCGTTAATTAGTGTAACACGATTCGTTAGGGTTAAGGGCTAAAGTCGGAGGTAGGACCACTTAGGGATAAGGGGAACATGAGAAAAGAGGGTGTACGAGGTCTCTTCCATCGGTTACTTTTAACTCCATGGTGTGGATCCACCAAATTGTATGTAGGTTTGCCATAAGTGTCACGCCTCTCATCATGGCGGAAATACTCGTCCACCATTTTTCTTACTTTCTTTCTTTCTTTCTTTCTCTTTTTCTCTGTCTCTCTCTGTCTCTCTTCTTCTCTTTCTCTTTTCCTCTTACTTTTTCTCGTTGTCTGTTTGAAGGAACGATTAAGCCGCCATTTTCTATCCGAGCAAAAGCTTACCTTTCGTTATTGCTTTATGGGGAATGAGTCTGTCTCTTTTAAATCCCACGACGATGAGCTACGCATAATTCGCTAAATTTAGCTACCAGGCTGATATACCTCGCGTGGAGCATATCCTCATCATCATACTTTTTATGCAGGCAAATTTATTCTAATTAAATCAAATCGGATTCACCCTATGCCCTCCCCTTCTTCTTTTCTCTTCTCTTCTTTTTCTACTTTCTCTTTCTCTTTCTCATTCTATTTCTTTCTTTCTTTCTCTCTTTGAATTTATTCTTCTCCTTCTTTCTTTTTACTTTCCTTTTTTTTGTTGCTCCCCTTGGTCCCGATAAAGCGTTGAAACGTTTCTCTCAAGCGTATTATTACGGATTTAAATAAAGAAAAGAAAAGGGAATGGGAAATAAAAGATCTTAAACGATAGCGACTCTCTGTAAAGACTTTGTCTTTTTTAACAACGGACCTCTTTTTTATAATATTGGATTAAATTATGGCAACTTAGAAAAGTGGCTTCTTTCATCGGCTATGTACGACAATAGTATGCTACGACAAAAATTAGACGTTCAGTTTTATTTATGCCATCTAATTTAATCATTTTTTTTCTTTCTATTTGTTGAAGTTAACGATGTGAAGAGATATGTGTATATCAATTTATATTCGCTACGACTAATTTTTGGCAGAAGATATTAATTTCTATTTGTAAAAATTATATTATAAATTCCGTACCTCGAAATGAATATGCTCTATGATATAATTCAAGCAAATGTATGTAGCAGTACCAATCGAAACACGTGATATTCGTTGCATTAGCAATGCGAGTCGATAATTTTCCTATGAATTCGTGGTAGAGTTTCGATAAAATCATCGACGCGTCAGGAGATGATGATGGGAGAGAGGGGCTAAGGTATAATGTTGAATCTATTTTCCACGGTGGCTCATGATAAATTGCACAATAAATTCAAGTATACTGGGGTACGATAAATTCAACCGGGTTAAGAAGAACGTTCAAGATTCGTTCTACTTTCTTGACTAATTATCAGGAAAATCTCGGTACGAGTAAGTTTATTGCTGAAACGACGATAATTTTCTTTGGAACGTCGCTTTTCAAGACTTCCTCCTATCCTTCTCCCTCTTTCCCCTCCTCCATCCATTTAGGGGTAAGAACTTCTTTACTAGCTTCTAAGGAAACAAGAAAGTTTTATTACTTTATCGGCTATATTTTCTTCGAATGAATAATATTCGATATTTGAACCTGTCAAAAGATACTAACGTGTTTCCTAAATGATTTCATTTTACTTCCGATAATTAATGTCTTTTTAATTTTATTTTAATATCAATTGGAATTGAAAGTTTTACAAGTGGTCGTAATAATTGATTACTTTTTTTTTCTTTCCGAAACTTATCGAGGCTAATTTATTTTCTTGATATTGTAAAAACCTTTCGAGACCGCGATGTTTTACGTTTGAAAGAAAAATATAATTAGCATAAAAAGTTTAAAGAAAGAGTAAACGATTTTTAGAATATTTTTTTTTAGTTTGTACAAAACGAGTTTCGTAACTTTTGAATTCATTCTGTAAAACTAGTCGATTATTAATTTCACGTTTTTGTTATTTAATCAAACGTTCTCAATATATTAATCATTGTAGATAATTAAAAATTCTTTGACGTTCAATATTAATACGAGTGAATATTTCAATAATAATAATAATAATTATTATTATTCATCATGAGTAATATATAAAATCATTTATTTAACTGAATGAAAGTTAATATCATCTTATTAAAAATATATTATGATATTTCTATTGAAATTAGATTAGATGAGAAATTGATATTTTGATAACTAATATAACACAAATATATTCTACAATACTGTTGGGGGAAATGCATTTCATTCCTGTACACAGATGACATACACGTAGAAATAAACATATATCTATCTATCTATCTATCTATCTCTCTCTCTCTCTCTCTCTCTTTCTATGTATTTGCAATGATCTATGTAATTCATATTGGCGTTACGCATTTTAATTTTCATTATATCTCGCTCGAGTTGAAAAGGGAAACGATAATTAAAATTCATCGAAAGTCGATCAATTATTTTGCATTTTTCCATGCTTCATTACATTTCCACTACACATATATACTTAAAAGAAATTTCATTCGGGCTAAATGTATTTTCAATGCATCGATTTCATATTTTACTTGATCGAATTTAGATTTTATTTTTAATTATTTATTCAAAAAAAAAAATTACTTCCACGAAATTGCAGATGTTTATAACTTTGATTTCATTCTGATAATTAAAGAAGAGTATAATTTATATTGTGAAACAGTTTAACTTTACGAGATTTTACGATGTATGTACACGTATCATCATTTTTTATTAATGATGATCGAATCATCGGATTAACAACAACGGAGTTAGTGCGATGCGTACGAAATCAATTAAATCTTGTTCCTCTTTTTTTTTTTTTAATTAAATTATTAAATTAACTTGGATAGGATCGAACTAATTCGAAAGGCTCATCTGTGTATATTTCTGTCTCTTTTCTCGTTATGAGAAGCGTTACTCGAGAGATTGATGGGGGTTGCGAGGGAAAGGGGAGAGGGGAGAGGGGAGAGGTGGCAGGAGCCGGTAATAAAAATCGTGCCAGAGCGGCGAACGCGAATAAATTTAACGACCAGGGAAAATAATTTAACTCGCATGTACATTTGTTTATAGAAAAGGAATAACGGAAACGATTATTATCACGCGAAATACACTTTTATTCACATATGTATTTCTTTATTTTCGTATTAATTTTATTTTTAACATTGTTTATATTTTTATTTCAATCGAGTACAGTTCGATAGCACTCGTTTGAACGACAGTCAGTCAGTTCGTTATTTTCTTCCTTATATGGGAATGAGTTCGAGAAACACCATAGGGCTCGAGAATATTTATCAAGGTTTCATGCAAGCCAAGGAAGTTAGTTGACTTGAACGTTAGCTCGAATTCCCATGGAAGAATCCTTCCTTTCACGAGAGCCTTGGCCTTTATATCGGCGCGAAAGAGTTGGAAAGAGTTCAATGAACAGTGTTCATATGAAATATCTGTTTCTTCATTCATTAGGTGCATCATCAGTCAACAACCATTGTGCATACGTAAACTCGATCGAATCCGTTCGATTGTCCCCTGTCTTGGACACAATGATCGAACCTAATGATGCGGATTAGTGTCTTCGATGGTAATAGGAACTTAGAAAATCGTGGTTAGTTGTAAAAGGAATGAAACGTCTCTTTTCGCTTGACTACCGTGACCTTAGAAGGAACGAAATTTCAAACCCTTTCACTTCTATGGTGAAACTCATCAGGATGCTATAAGACGCGAAAGTATTTCTCCTTGGTGAATGTCTTCGACCTTTACTTTAGTTTCATCTTTTTACCATCGTTCGTTTTATAGTAGGAGTGGTGGTGTCATTGGGAATGAAACTTCGTACTATTTTGTTTTTTATTTAATATTTTTTTTTAAATTTCTATCGATAACTACGACGGTGAAACTGAGAGTGAACAAAAATTATAATATAAAATTAATATTTTTGTAATTGTTTAATTTAGAGAGAAAGAAAGAAAAATAGATGAACTTCTTAAAATCGTTCTATATTATAGTAAGAAATAAGAAAAAGAATATTTCAGGGCCCAGATTACAGGAAAACGTTGTCAAAGACGTGAAAAAGATTGTCGGCTTACGTGTAAGTTTTGATTCGTCTAAATAAAAATTTATAACCCAATTAGGTGGGCCCAACGTGCCAGGATATTAGAAAGGACCTAGAGGTAGAAGATTTAGGTGGTCCTCTGAGTATTATTATGTTACTAGAAGAAAATTCCCCCTCTCTAAGAATCACTTTGACCTGTGAATGTCTCAGCATTATTCTACACAACCAATGGGGATCCTTTCACATGGTTCAAGGTTCGGCCGACCGTAGAAAGTTTATAAAAGGGCGAACAAGGCCCTTTCCAAGGTAGTTGTCTCGTCTCTTTCATCTCGAACGTACGCTCTATCTCTTTCTGCTTATATTTTTTATTTATTTAATTTTTGTTAAATTTATTGTTATTAAAGTTTTGGTTAATTTTTTTTCTTTATTTTATTCAAGTAAATTTATTTTCCGTATTCCTTATCCGTTCATCGGGAAATGCTGTTACGTTAGATAAGAATAACCGGTGATTTTATCGTAAAATTTAAATCTTTCTCTCTGTCCTTCGATATATAGATTTCTAAGTTGTTACGTATTGTTTCTTCTGAGAAACTTGGCGATAATGAAGTGTGAAGCGTAGACAAGTGTGACACTCACCGGACGGATGATTCGATTGAAGATTGTAATCGTCGACTTGCAACGTGCTGTTCGCTCCACTTCTCGTGAATCTAACGACGTGGTATTGATTGTCGTTCACTTTGACACCTACTTCTCCAATTGGATGATCGTTCGTACCCATGTTATAAACGGCAAATACGTTTCCTTCGACCTACGAGATAAACGATGAGTTGTCAATCAAAATGATAACAAAATAATAAATAAAATTATTACAAATATCTTTTTTTTTTTTTAGCAATTAATTAAAAAATTATTATTATAAATATTTATCGATCTACCAATTCAAAATATGTTAGCATTTTTTCTATTTAATTCGTGATTATGAATACATGAAATTTACGTGAATTCTTTCCGATTAATATAGAAAATATTCTTTAGATAATATAAATATTTTGTGTGTGTGTACAATTTATGGTCTCGAATATACAAATAGATTGTGAAATAAATCGTGGATATTTTTCAAAAAATTCAAAGTAACACGATTCTTATTTGACTTTACCATTTATGAATATTATTCTGAATATAAATTATGAAATAAATAGATTTAGGAGAAGAGAATTATTTTTAGAAAATAAAATATTGGAAGATAGTAAAAGAGGGAGGAGGAAAGAAAGAGGGAGGGAATCAAATGATAAGACTAAAAGTAGAGATCTTTTTTATCAACGTGATACTAACGATTTCAATTTCAAGGTAATCGTTGCTAGTAGATGATTCTATTCTAAGTAGAACCGCGTCGTTCATTCCTGTAACGAATCCTAAAGCAATGGTGTCTTGTTTCATTTCCGGTCTTCGATCGGATGGAAACGTATACGTGATGATTCCTCTTCCTGCTCCAAATTCATATGCCACAGCCTCTGCAAAGATAACGTATCATCAGTCGGTCTTCGAAAACGATCAATACTCTTACTCTAAATTAACTTCGATTATTTTAATAAAACAGACCTATTTACAATGAAATTTAACACTTGAGAAACTACCAAAACCAATCAAAATTGAAATCCTAATTTTTTTTTTTAAATATAAACATATAGAAGGTATTTCGTAAATGTGGGACCAACTTCTGGATTGGACAAAGGACACTTTTTGTAAAACACATTTTGAGGATTTTCTGTGAAGACTAGCTTTCGTGGATTATTGATAAAATAATAGGACACATGTTTGTACGAATTGTTTTCCATTGTTTTTTACGATCCTTTGCGCAATAACGAAGCGGGTAACTATATTTTACGAAATACTCTGCATTTTGATAAAAATACTCAGCTATTTTGATCAATCGTTGGTAGTTCTGGTATTAAATGAATTTCTATTTGCTGTTGTTGTTTTTTTTTTACCTTCGCTACAAGTAGGTCCAGAAAAGCTGGTCATGTCGCAATCGCATGTATAACTGTTCCACTGTTGCAAACACGTTCCATGATTCGCGCATACATCGTGAGTGCATTTTTTTCCAGCATGAAGATTCGCGTATACGTCGCATCCGGGCTCGACTAGAGAACTCGGTACAACGGCATCCGAGAGTAAATCTGTACTTTCACCGCTAAGATCCAATGATGCCAAACAACCCTCGAATCCATGCCGGCTCAATATTTGTTTCGGTAGTTGACTGTATTGCAATTTCTCTACTCCACCTGTAAAGAGAAAGGAAACAATTATTATCGAAAAGAAATGTAGCGTTTTATTTTTCAATCTCTGAAATATTTATTTTATTTATTTATAAGAATACGAGTTTATAATTTCTTCTTTTTAAAATGTAGATTTTAGACATTAATTTCAATTCGTTTTAATTTAAAAAATTTTTTGTTTAATTTTTTTCATTTTACACGGTTGCTTAGATAAAAATAAATTAATTTCAAGATTAAAATTTTGATTGAATATTTGCACGAGCAATTAAATTTTGCGTAATAAACTTCGACGATTACTAATAATATCCGTTCGATCGTAAACTCGAACATTACGGTTTACAAATTAATTATTTCCAATTGTCCTTGCTTTGGGCTTAGAAAATTGATTAAAGTACTCTTCGAGGATGAAGAATGGTTATCAAATAAAAACACGAACGCGAGGAGTAGTGAAATTTAGTTTTCCCGAGGAATTCAAAAGATCAGATCGAAAGAAATTAGATCTATAGGTGGGAAAAAAGAAACAAATACCGAAAGAAAAATATTTTCAAAGTTCGTATTTTGTTCGAATTAATTTAAATCGAAATGGCTAAATCGATGTTGGCAATAGTAGCTTCCCTATTATCGATAATTATCGCAATGGCGTCATCGTCGGCTAACCGTGATATCAAATTCGAGATATCATCGAGAAACGAACATCCATTAATTCCTCAAGATTCAAATACCGACGATTCCAATCTGTATAATTTCATTCACAAACTGAGAAGCCTGAACGAAAAAATAATTCAACCGCAAGTTGAGCTCTACTTGTTGAAACGAACCTCTAACGAAAATGGATCTTTGAAAAATAAACAGAAATTGATTGGTCAAACGGAAACGAACAATGACATGGTTTGCGAATGTAAGTGTAATAATAATCAGCAAAGAGAAAGTTCCACACCAGTTGGAATTCCTCACGATGATGATTCGAAATATGACGATGATCCTGGTAGACGAACCAGGCCAGGTTTCTTTAATATCCCAAGATTACGTTGTCCAACAGGACAAAGACGGGACTATAGAGGAAGATGTAGACAAGTAATACAGTAAAAGGTATATAACCTTGTCAGTTTATTTATCAAAACATAATTTACATGGGTAGCTTCTTTACGATATTTATTTTTTATTCAAATATTCTTCTACCTTAGAGCTACCTGTGTTGTACTAATTTAAAATACATTTTTGAAACATGCCTATTTTTCTTTCTTGAAGAACGTGCTTTGTATTATCGAAACGTAATGTGTAATCTATGAGAAATTATTTCATCATGGATCAACGGCTCTTTCTTTATTCGATTATGCAGATTAACGGTGTAATCACGTAGTTTACAGGATTCTGTCGAGACCGATTAGAAACCCGTCTGGCTGATAAACGTTAGAGAGAGAGAGAGACCATTAAATGGTCCGAAGCTCTTTGTTCTTTCTTTGATCGTCGAGTTTCAATCGATTTTTCAAAATTGATATCGATTATAGTACGAATAATTAAGAAAGAAAAAATGGCATGTCAAAGAGGTTCTTTTTCATTTATTTTTATTTTATTTTTCCATTTCTAGAAACTGAAAGATGATCGGCAAACGTGGAGAGGTGGATGGAAAGGGGAACCTTCGTTAGAATTTCGTTTTGTCATATTTCGATTGCGAGTATTTGTTAATTTGAAATAAATGATATACCAAACTATTATTTGTATAAATATTCTTACCCCCATATTTTTACCATAATTAATAATTTATTCCAAAAAATTATGCAATAATTAATATAATAATAATATAAAGGTTGAATAGTTTTTTTTTTATTTTCAAAGGATTACTATACTTATGTATATAACCTAAAAATATATTAAAACAAAATTTTAAGGATATAAAATTTGATATCTCATTGATAAAGATAAAAAATAAGGACGGAATACGAAATATGAAATAAAAGAAAAAGAAAACTTGTTTCTTTTTGAAATAGTACGAATAACGTATCACGTTGCAATTAAATCCTATGTGAAAATTGAAAAAGATTCATTATTTATGATCGATAATGTAGTCCTCTGAACATTCATAGTTTCATCTTTTCTCTTTCGACTGATGTTTCTTCCAATAAGTCAGATTATATTACATTATCGATGTTCTATGTAATGACAGAACGATGTTAATCGATGGCTGATAGCGGAGGTAGATAATATCCATTCAAATGGAACATTTTAATTATTTTCTAATTTCAAATCTCTATCACAGAACTAATAGTCTTTTTCCTTATAATGAAACACTGGAAAACGTGCATTTGAAATTCATGTTGAAAAAAAGGAAACAAAATAAATTCAATTAATTTCTTAACAATCAATGACCTTTTCTTATTTTTTAAATAATTTTTAAATAGTTATTACATATATAAAAATACTTATAGTATTATAATTACAGTAAAGTGAAACGAAGAAAAACATTCGAGAATATTGGATGTATGGAAGTATTTTAATGAAAAATTTATTACCCGTCGAGTAACCGGTTTGTTTTTGTTTTCTTTTTTTAGATTGCAACCTGAATTATTTATAAATGCATTTTCTTAAATAATTTAATCTCAATGATTTGTTAAACTTACCTATATACAATATTCCATCAAGGTCAAGATTTTCGTTGCTACCTTGGCTATTAATAGCGGTCACGTGATCGTCTACAGCCAAGGTGTGCCTTTTAGGTGCAGGTCTTCCGATGCTAACGGCATGCCATTTGCCGTCATTCAATCTGCTCTTAGAATTGTCCTTGATCCTTACTGGGCCATCTCCCAAATCAAAAACATAATGAATATGCTCGTTCACCAACTCGACGGCTATAAAATCACGTTCTCTTCCAGCATTGTAGAGGATCAATCCATTTGGTTCACGTGTTTTAAACTGTAAGAATTACAAATTTAAAAATAAACTTGTAAATTATTTTATATACGATTAAAAAAAACAATTCATTTAAACACGGATAAAAAAATTGGTAAAAAATTTAAAAAATAAAAGCTTGGATTTATTTTATTAATTAAAAGATAAAATAAAACTATATCGTGCAATCTTAATCGCGAGTATTTTATTTTTACGATCAAGGTGCCTTATTTATTTTTCATATATAAAAACAATTATAACTAACGCAAATTCGTTAAATCCAATTAAATATTTTTCATATTAAAATGATTGCATTTAGAATTTCGTTCTGGTTTACAATCGATCGATCGTTTTACACGGTACATTTTGTGTCGCATAGATAAGAAATAAATCAATCATGGTTAGATTATTTTTTTATATTGGATTATTGTATAATTAAATATATAACGATTAACGATATCCGGTTCGTAGTAAATCGAATGCTATGATTGTTGTAAATGAATTATTTGATTAAGGTAACCTTCGAAGAAGAAGAAGAAGAAGTGGCTGGTAGATAAAAGCAACGGTGAGAGCAATTGAATTTAGTTTAAAAGTGCATAGAGTCCGACGAACAACGTGAACTTTTCATTAGTTAACGATTGGTATCTGGTGTTCAGACAAAAAAAGGCAAACTTTTCGACTCAACTTCAGAAAATAAAATCAAATCAAATCAAATAAAATTTGTCTTAAAAATAGGAATAATCGAAATGTGTAAAACAATGCTGCTGGCCACAACTGCGTTGCTCTTGTCGGCTATCTTTGCTATAGCATCTTCATCAGTTAGTTCTGAGATAGAATTCGGGGAATCGTTCGCCAACGAGGATTTGCAATCTGTTGATGGCATTAGTCCCACCGAAAGCTATCAAGCTAATTCCATTCGGAACTCGAGAAGCATTCACGGTTATTCGAGACCAGAACTTGAGGTTTACTTGTTGAAACGACCTACCGAAACGGACAGAGACCTGGTTTGCCAATGCAAATGTGCAAATAAAAAAGAAGATTCTGATACAACGGAAAGTTTGCAAAATAAAATTCAGCATTTTAACGATCCAAGTGATGTCGGCCCAGATTGGCATTCTGCTTTCCGTAACAGATTTCGACCTAGGGTTTCGAGTCATATCATACGCGCACCCTCCACTTGTCCACGGGGCACAGCATTTGCCCAAGGAAAATGCAGATTAATAATTAATTAGTCGATAAGGTTGGTTATTTTTCTTCTTTTCATTCTAATTGTCCAATCAATCCAAAATGACAGTAACAAATAATCCGATTAAAATGCATGAGAAATTTCTTTAAGTTGATTTTTCTTATTTTATTTTGTCTTCTACTTTGTAGAAACTGAAGGAAGATCGGCAAATGGGGAAAAAAAGTTGGAGCTACCGTTGTTAAAACTTTATCCCAAATATTACGATTGCGAATGATGACGTTTGTTAATTTGAAATAAATCCTTTATCAAAGAATTATAAAATACTTCATTTCTCCTTGCGTTAATATTATTAAGTACGAAAAGTTTTAGGGATGGGGGGGGGATACCCTACATTTATATTACATATATGCATTATATTTCTTTTAGTGGAGGAAAGTTTCCTTTTTTTCTTTTCTTTCGAATCGATGGTTAGTAGTGACGAACTCTTCAATGTTCACGTACACTCTCGTGTATTCACGTAAGTACTTTCTTCGATAGCTCACAGAACATACTTCAAAGGATCGACCGTCGTTTCGAAGCCGTTTTATCCCGTCAAAGGAATAAGCTTATTCTTTTCTCTCTGTCTATCTCTCTGTCCTATACTTTTTCTTATTTTTACAAAATTCTCTCATACCGATAGATATAGCCCCACTTCTGACCTTCGAGTCGATATTTCTCTTTTATTTTCAAACAACCTTCAAAGAGAATGAAAAGTAAACGAGTCTTTTGAAAATATCTCGCGGAACGTGTGAAATTATTTAAATATTGTTTAAATATCCATTTTTTTTAGACAAATTTTTTCTATAGTCAATCGATGTTTTAAAAATTTTCCTTTGCATTCTTTCTTCCTTTGATTTTAGAGAATAATTATATTCAAACATATCAATCATTTTATACTTGCAAAAAAAGAAAAATAATCTCGATGCAAAGTTGTCTTCTTTATTCAAATTAAAATGTAGAATATTATCAATTTGATCATTGGCTTTAATGATAAATAATATTTTTATAATTATTTTAAATATTTTAAAACTTTTATTAAATTCTTCGTAGTTTGAGGTTAATATAAATCGAATATTTCGTGTAAAGAATGAATTATAATTCAGGGTTTATTTTTTAAATTGTCCGTAGTTTAGGTTTAGTGGCAAACTGAATATTTCATGTTAGAAATAGCGGTTTGGTATTATTAGTGTGTCATGTATACGAATAGGGATGAACCCGTATAAATCTCCAAAGATTGCTACTTTTTTTTAGTGTTGGAACTTTCAGTTTATTTCGCTTACGCGAACCATCGCGTGATACGTCATGCATACACTTTGTAAGATAGAAAGAAAAAGAGATAGATAGGAAAAGAGAAAAAGAAACAGAGAGAGAGAGAGAGAGGGAGAGAAAATATAAGCAGATATAGGCTTTCACAAGAGGAATGGAAGTTTCCTTTTTAGAACCACCCTAGTTTTTTTTATCTCTCTTGGATGTGGTTGAAGCTTTTACCTGAATCACCATTGCTCTCATCTTTTTATCGGAACTACATGAATCATCGATATATCATCTTTCGTACAATGAAAACCGTAGGATACGCGTGTATTCGTGTGTGTGCGTTTATATTTGTGTACCTTCGTTTCGTAATGATAAACACAGTGCAAGGCTTTCATATCTGTTAGTGGATATCCATACACATATTTTGTTCATACGTGAATTCGCGAAATTCTTTGACGAAAGAAGAAGCTTTCTTAAAGCATCGAAAGATACGATAATACATAAATATATTCAGATTCTAAGATTTCATAACTTTATCTTAAAAATGGCTTACATCATTAAACTTGAAATATTTTACATATTACATGTAAAGATCTTTTACTTTAGAGTTTGTTTTGGCTAAACGGAAGGAGAAGTTTTACATGCATATACCAGTACGTTTCGTGTTAGATGGAAAATTAAATTTTCTACAGTTTAAATTAAAAAAGAAAGAAATAATAGAAAAAATATACGTGGCTGGGTTGAAAAGTTTTAAGCTTAATACGAGGTGGAAATCCATAAAGCAGTAAAAAATAATTTATGAAAAAAAAAAATGAACTATGATGAGGTACATCATCGAAAGTTTGACTTCTTTTTAATTTTTATTATTAAAAAAAGGAAATGAAATATGTACGAACCTGGAAATAGATGTTGGTTTCCACGTAGGCCTTCAATACCGGCAGTCCAACGAATGTATGCTTCGAGGTGAAGGTCACAGGATGATGAACAGGATGATTCCTCTTGCCAAATTTTCCGGTTACCCTGATGATTGGTGTCACACCCTGATGAGAACTTTGATGGCTACCGGCACTTCTGGCTATCTCCAAATAGGGGTAACCATTGAACCAGATTTGTTGAAGCTGTCCAACAAAATGAGGGATGTCTTCGCCGGCATGTAGGTAACCACCAACGTGAAGTGTTCGAAATTGTAAAATGCTTTGCTTGCTTAGTTGCGTTTCGGCTAGACAAAAGACAAACGAAATAACAGGAATTAAATGTCATTACAAAATCTTTTAGCTTATAATTAAAAATGCAGTCATCTGGTGTTAGCTCCCCGACCCAATAAGGATCGTAGGTGTCATCTAATTAGCCAATTTGGGAGAAGAAGTGCATTTTCCTGGAGCTGATTCGTCTTGTTAGGAAAAAGGGAAAACGAAAGGCTGCACGGATATCACTTATTATTCTTCAGTTTTCCAGTAGTTAGAATCAATCCTGTATTAGTTTATAAGTCCGTAATCCTGTATCAGACATACAAGTCTGAAACTCTGTGTTAGTTAATAAGTCTTTAAGCTGTCTAATTGATAAGTCTGCATTTAATTGTGTATAAGTTCACATTCAGTAACCAGTGAAATCAGTGAATAGTTAAGAATAGTTAAGAATAAACTTGTTTATCTAATTAACCAAAAAGGATATATTGTGTTAATATCAGTTTCAACCTGTGCAGACTCATATCGGATTATCGCTAAACTAACTCTAGACAATAGGGCAAGAACAATACTCCGAATGATAATCCTTTCATTTTCCTAAATATAATTATATCCCGATTCCTACTTCAAATATCGTAACTCCATTCATCCGGTATCACTTTCTGCATTCTTCACTCGTCATTACTGTCACAATTCTTTAGGTTAATTCCCTGGTAAAGGCTTAACAGCTTGACCAAAAACAGACCAAATTTTAAAACACGTCACAGGACGTAACATTACTAATAAATATATATTTAGTTACTAACATAAAATATATATATAAACCAATCTCATTAATACTTTATAATATTGGTCAAGTATTTATTGAGAAAATGGGAAGAAAGGGAGAAAGATGGTACATAGAGGAATGCGGGGGGAATAGGTTAATGGAAGAAATTCCAAGTCGGTCAGATTATCGAGTCGCGTCTCGAGAAAGATAAAATGAAATTATAAGAGTGAAAGAGGACTCGTTAATAATTCTCTCTCTCTCTCTTTTTCTGTTTTCTCCTTTTACGAAAACTTTTCCGTAAGTCCGCGAGCAAGTTACACTGAAACTATTTTAATTATTAGTCGGCCCGTCAAACCTCGAGATTGTCCTCATTGGATATCTCTCACAATTTTTTTCTCTCATAAGTTTTGCCAAGCCCAATTTTTTCAAATTCATAAAGAAAAAAAAAGTTAAACAGCAATAAATTCGATTAAGGTCGATTTAAAAAATCTTTTGGAAATTATTTCGAAAAGAAATACAAAAGAAAAATAATACTTAAGGATATTTAATCGAATGGCTTTAGTTGTCCGATATGTCAAATCGTTTTTTTCTTCCCTTTCTCTCTTCGTCTTTTTTATTTTGTACTTACTTGTCATAGTTGCGATACGATCGAACAAGTAAGATTATAATGATCCATTCCTGGATTTGACATGTAGCAGCTGGTAAAATATTCCCTGTTCTTTTTCATATTCCCCGAGTTTGATGGTACAGAGCAGAGATTTGCATAATCCCCGACACGTCCATAATCAATCATTTCATGGATTACACAAGAGATACTTTGATTGTGGATACGAACGTGGACCAGAAGGAAACTGTATTGTGATATATATGACACGTAATAGCACTAACGTGATAAGAAAAATGGATTTTAATAAATATCAAACTAAAGATAATAAGTATAAATTTATAATAAAATATTTAACGAGCAATTTGACATGACTTAAGGAAAAAAAGTGACGTTAAATTTATCTCTGAAATGAAGTAAAATCTAATCGTGAGAGATATAAAAATAAAATGAGAAAATAATTGGGCATATTTTTGTGTTGATTTTCTAAACGATTTCGTCGATGAAAGTTTGATGGCGATTTACGATCCAATTAAACGTCGTTTGATTGGCTTGCTCGTATCGTTTGTTAGTCAAGGCGATCCTTAACAGATCCTACCTACCTATCTACGGCACACTGTAATTTGGAACGTGAGTTTCGTCTTGTTTGCGATTCGTCAACACATCCTTTGGTCGGCAGTGCCTACAGTTAACTCGTTGACTTACTTGCGTGAAGTTAGCGCCGTTCAGTTGGAAAATACATTTGACGAAACTCTTTGATTACAATTTTTCATCAAAATTATATTCTAAATAAAATATTAAAAAAAGGTGGATATTTAACAAGTAATAGTCTGAGAAGACGATAAATCAATTAACAAATTTCATCCGATGGTTTCATCCTCTTGGTCACAATAGAGAAACTTGGAAGCTGCTGGCTGCCTGAAGCGCAATATCCATAACATAATCGATATACGCTTGATTCGCCAATCAACCGCACGTAGCTTTGCCCTTCTATAACGTCACATACAACATCGGTGGTGGTCCCTTTTCCTTTTCCGTTCCATAAACCACCTCTACGCGGTCTCTCTCAACATACACAGTTCTCGTCGTCCCGAGAACCGATAGTGAAATACTTCCGCTTGCGAATCTTCATTCGTGGAACACCCTATTAAATCTATGGCGACTACCACCAATATTGAGTTAGGTGGCAATACCCTAAATTGCCACCCCCAATTCTCCTGTTTCCTCTACCCCTTTCGTCGATACTATCGAAGAAGGACGATAAAGTTCATCGTAAACATTTATCGGTTACGTCAGCTACCTTCTAAACACTAAACACTGTTATTTTTTAATATCAGAATAATAATACAAAATTATAATTCATGCTATTGTTTATAATTATTTTATTAATAGTTTATTATAATATTGAAATATATCGTCTATGTACGTTTTATATATTTTTCACCCTATTTGTTTAATATATAAGCGTTGTCTTTGAATTGAATTTTTTTTTTTCTAACTCGACACGGGTAACATTCGATCGAATATTTCAGTCAATGTATGGATCATTTAGTAAAAAACACATATTTGAAAATGTTACTCGAGAAGAAGATATTTTTCAGTTGACGAATCTGTAGTGTCGTGTAGCTCGTAAATTTTTCGGTCGCGTAATAACGACCGCAATTCTTGAGCTTATTTTTCTTGCTTCCAGTTTTCTTCGCGGTGTTGGTGTTAGAAACGGCGCCAAGTGCATTCAAAGAAGCCGTTCTCTCTCTCTCTCTTTCTCGTAATAGTAGTAAGAACTGCATTTGCATCGTATCGATTCACGAACGCGTTCCTTCATTCGTTCGTTCGTTCGTTCGTTCGTTCGTTCGTTCGTTGGTTGGTTCAATGGTGTTTGTGTAGTTGTAAGAATCGATATACGATTCCAAGTTCCTGTTTCTTCTATAGGAGCCATTTTCCTTCGTAGGAGAATGAAAAAATGTATTGTAAAAGAGTGAAGAAATAAATAAATGGGACCTTCGAAACCTTTCTATCGAAAATCTCGTACCATATTTTCCCTCTTCCGAATCGATATTTTTTTTTTCCTTCATTTTGTTTTCTTCTTATTTATTTATTTATCTTTTTCTCGACTTGCTTACGTAAAGGTGGGCTTTCGTTTTACTTTTTTTCTTCTTTCTCCTTTTTTCTTTTTTCTTTTTTTTTTTTTATTTTCTTCTATATCCCCTACTTTTCTATTTTTCTTACGCGTCGTTTGACCGAATTGGAAAAGTTTCGAGGACTCGGAAACTCAACTTTCGAGAGTGTTTGCGAACATTTCCAGATATCCTTATCCTTAATTCCATGTAACTTAATTTTCTGTTAAAGTTTTTTTCTAATTCGGCAAATTATATTTCATTTTAAATTAATAGTATATAAAATATTATGTGATAAATATTAATTGTGTTTAAGAATGAATATTATTGGCATCGTTTTGGTAAAATAAGTTTCTTTCTTCGTAATCAGAGATTTAGTTTTAATCGTATTTACCGATTACCTATCTTTATCCTAAATTTCAAAATAATTTTACGTTGGAAGGAAAATTGTATAAATATTTAAACGTACATCCACGAGATGATTGAAATATTACGTAATGGTTAGGCATATAATAAAAAAGTTGAATAGAAAATTTCCGCATAAAATTCGACAGTCGAGAGTTTCAATCCAAAAGAAAAAAAGCAATCTTATCTACCATATTTATCTCCATCTCTAAATTGAGTTTCCGTTATAAAATTCTTCCATCTTTCCTCGTGTCGCACGAATTCAACAAACGCGATTTATCTGTACACCATAAAAGCGATTGTCATTTTTAATATAATCGTTCTCAGCTTACAAAGAACTCTCTCCTGGATTATGAGCTTTCAGCTACCGTAAAAAAAGATTATAACTTTATTCATTATTACAAATTTTATTAACAGTACTGCGACTCGCGTACAGCACACACACATACACACATACACAGAGAATTTCTCTTATATAATTCTCGTTTAAAAATTAATCTGTAACATCGGTCGATTCTGCGAATCCAACAACGAATCGTAAATTTAAATAGAGTAGTTGATAAAAATAAATACTACTTGAATTAGAAATTCATTTCAACGAATGTGCGACTCGTTAATTTGTTCCTATTTTATTTTTTTACTTTACGTATCGTTTAACGATCGTTGTAAATTTCTTTACGATAAACATTGTTTGTTGGGTGACATGAACAAATGACTAATTTTCCAGAGACATCGGGGTAGGGGAAAGGATGATGGGGAGAGGGGGGAGGGCGTGGAGGAATGCAATTGCAAATTCGAAATGCACTCTAGGGAAAGGGTGAGGATGAAGAGGGAGGGAAGGAGGTAGAAGCTCCGGGTGAATTGGTCGAGCGATTTGCATTCGTCGGACGATGCTTCGAATCGAGATGACCTTATGAATGCTAATTGAAGATTTTCCAGGATCGTTCGGCCGTAGTTACGTTCGACTCTACATCGATACACTATTATCGTACAACGCCGTATTTTGCTTTTCGGCGACGTGATATAGACAGAAAAACAATATTGGAGGAATATTGCAACGAATTACAGTTTACGTTCTTACGATAGGTACATATTTTAAATGTTAGATCGTAGTAAAAGTTTCTTACATTTTTTTACGAGAATTTTATACGAACGATATTTTGTATTTCTTGTTATTTTATCGAATCATGTTAAGTTGATATTACGACAAAATGGAATTGCGTATACAATTTAATAAAGTAATATAAAATAAAGTTGATCTTCGTGTGTCCTAAGAGGTCAAACTAAAAAAAATTTATCATCATGAGATTATGGCAGCCTCAAAGTCAAATAAAGTGTCTTCTTTAACACACATTTCTTTTTTTTTTTTTATCATCAATAACAATCGAGTTATTATTAGGGTTGGTTTGCTTTAAATGATTCGCCCCGGTATGCATACTCGTACGTAAAATCGTTTCGATATATCCTCGCTAAAGTTTCTCTATGATTTTCCTCAATTATTCAAATTTGTGGTAGCAAGTAGAAGAAGAAGAAGAATAAGAATAAGAAGTAAAGAAATGAATGGTAGAGAGGAATCGAGTCTCTCTCGAGTCCGCGATTCGTGTTCGCGGACTTGCGATTTACAGTAAGGAAATGGAACATGGAAAAGTTTTCTCGAGAAGAAGAATAAAAAGTAAAAGAAGAAAATGAAGAAGAAGAAGAAGAAGAAGTATAACGAGCCGCCGAGAGAAGGCTGGCTGGTTCGCTCCGGGCTTTCCAAAGGTTCTCGATATTTTTTCATCATAAATTTAATGCCACTTACGTTCCTAAACCATGACTTTTAACGATTTCATTCGGTCTCGTTTTCTTTTCCTTTCCTTTCCCTTTGTTTCGTTCTGTTCTGTTCTGTTCTGTTCTATTCCTTCCTTCCTTCCTTCTTTCCTTTTTTTTTCGCAAATTTTTTTATCTTTGGAGAAACAGGGAAACGCGGTGGAAAATCGTGTCGCTTTAATAACGTGGGAAAACTTTAGCGTGGATTTTGCCAACGAATGAGGAAAGAGCGAGAACGAGGATTATAATCTTTCTTGGGTGGGGGCGTAAAAAATGGTGGATCAAGAAAAAAGAAGGAAGGAAGGAAGGATTCTTTTGGAAAAGAAAACTTTTTTAAACGGAACACAAAAGACATCATCTCGATAAGAAAGAATCGGAGTGAGATAAAGATAGAAAGAAATAGTAGATGCTTCTAAGTTGGAAAATTATTGTCCACGTTGAAATTGTTCTTCGATCTTATAAGCTGCCTGGATAATACTATCCACAAGCTCGCATAAATCTTGGTAAACCAAATGATCCGGTACGGTAAAATTGCGGGAGGATCAATTTCAACGTGGAAATTGATTATCGGAAGGTGGTTGAATTCACTTTATGGAAGAGAGAGAAAGAGAGAGAGAGAGAAATATATATATGCGTCAGAAATTAATTCATTTTTTAACTTTAGTTCTAGGTTTTGGTTTTTATCAGGTACATATATACGTTACGGTTAATGTGGAGAAAATCGAATAATAAATAAATAAATAAATAATGAGTTTATGTACCGAATGAACAATGTATCGAATCAAATGAGCCCCTAGAGTAAAAAATGCCGAGTCTCGTTCGCATGAATTCCATGCGGTAATATCAACTTTAATCGCACGTTCGTCGTTTAAACAGTTAACGTTTTTGGTAAATAGTTTCTAATGATATGAGTAAGTAGAGTGCTTACTTTGAAAGTAAATTATTGAGACAAATTTTCCTACTAATTTGCAATTTAATTAAATAGTTTGTAAAAGTACGTTTGTTTTAAAATAAATGGTAAAGTAAGTGGTTAACTGAACACGTGATCGATGTAATTATACTACTCGTTTCACGTTTAGAAATAAATGTGTGTCTGCGTATATTTTTGTCCCTATACAAAATAATTTTATAGCGAAGCCATCTTTTGAAAATGGACTGAACTAATTTATACTCCCAATACTTTTTTTGCATCCTTCATAAATTTAAATTTCCCAATTAAAAATTTAACATTTAATTATATTTTTCAATGAAAAATATTATAAATATATTATATAATTATTAATGATGTTTTATATATACAGTTACGTATAAACAGCACGGTTTTTAAGCGTTTATCTAGAAAACAAGAAAATATTCAGGTAACCGGGAAAGTTTGTGCCACGTTATTCGAAAGAAATAAATCAACCATAAGAAAAACAGCACGAACTTTTTTGGTTACCTAAAAATCAAATTGTGAAAGAAAAAAGATAAAAAAAAAAAAGGAGCTCGGATTATTTTTTTTGTCTTTTTTCTTCTCCGTCCTCGTTTGAATCAACCGAAGTTTAAAAAAGTTTATCGAAACATTTGACAACGTTATGCTATCAAGAAGAAAAAGAAACATTTAGGATGTTTGGGTAGATCTAGAGGATTCACAAGCCCCGAGTTTGACCTGGTTTCCTTCCGGTCGGTGTTTCCTCTAGGTTCTCCACGTTTTATCGTTCTTTCTCTCGCACCTTTTTCTTTCCGGTTACTGCATACTTTATTTTAACCAAGAGATAGTACAAAGAGAAAGGGATATATATGTATACAGAAATCGTGAAAAAGAGGAAAGAAGAAACGGTATTATATACGTTTATCCAGTCCGGAAGTGGCGGCTGTTCGTCGTCCGGTAGCCAACGCTAGCTTTGCTCCAAATTCTCCGACAATTTTTCAATTTATAGTTTTCCTCTCGGTCGCTGAAGTTTTCAACGAACGAGAGGAGAGAGAGAGAGAGAGAGAGAGAGAGATAGAAGTAAACTTCAAAAAGAAGAGAGGAGGAGAAAGTTCGATTTCGAAGGTAGTTTAGTTCTTTGAGTATGATTGTAAACACTTTCCGGATATGTCAAACTGTTCTCTGGAAATTGCTTCAAAATGTTACTTGATAGTTAACTCTTATTACGTTATTATTAAGTGCGACAATAACCTATTAAGTTTAATGTACTATAAACTTTATTATATATTTAATTTTTTTTGGTTTTATTTTGTTACTTACATAAAAAAAGAATTTTATTTTTTTATAGAGGAAAAATGCAATAAATCGTAGATCATTTATTTAGATGGAAAATACATAAAAATAATAATAATAATAGTAATCAATGAATGTGTGTATATAATATGATATCTTGATTTGTTAAAAATTCGAAATAAATTTGAGAAAAAGATTTAAAGAGACTTCCTCTTTTCGAACTAGTCTAAAAGAAAATCCTTCGGGGGAACGCGTTACGAGGATTTATGTTTAAGAGTTTTCGCAGGGGCCAAGCAAGTATCTCTACCTTTCTGCCCGTACCGGGTATAGTACGGTGCTAGTACTGTATCGTATACGATACAGGACACACGCGTGTTCCTCTCTAGTGTTTGTAGAGGTTTATCCGGAACCGTTTCTAGGAATTCCAGTTGGAATTGCCGAGCTCGCGCTGTGGCTGCTGTCGGATATTTATGCTAAATAGGGATTTTGAAATACGATATTGCTCCCTTGCGCGGTTATCCCTGCGAACGTAGAAATATCCTAAGAGGAAGAGAAGGAGGAGGAGGACCTGAGGAGAAAGAGGAGACGGAGATGAAGGACGACGCTTAGGATCTTCCAAAGCGAATACCGTTGAATACTGAAAAGGGAAAAGGATCATAGTAATTTCCTTCTAATTCTAGAACGAGAACTATATATTCTTATTTACTTGGACACTTTTTTCTCTCCCCATCCTATTCTTTCATGGACCACTGGTGTTTGTTTTTTCAATGAGACCACAAGCGTGCCGTGCCGAAAATTCGCTCATAGCATACGGTCAGTCCTCTTTTGTTTGAAAATTTTCTTAAGCGTTAAATAAAAACTATGTCTAATAACACAATGTTTTATCAAGCAAGGTATTGATTTGTAGCTTTGAATTGTTGGATTGTCACACCGGTCATCAGATGGATGCTGAATATATTCGGCGCTCGTACCGAAAGGGTTAAGTCAACTTTCTATTCATTTTGTCGTGAGAAAATAATTTGTACCGGTAGTGTGCTTATATACACCTAGATGTATGAAAATTCACATTTTCAACGAAATTAAACTGCTCTCAAGCTTGACCCGAAAAAGTCGCTTCAATAAATATGCTAAAATCCGAAACGTGTTTCTCTTGGGCGCTGCTCCTACTTACGTAGTAAACTAATGCGCATTTCGTGCTAAACTTCTCTTATCGCTAGCAGTTCTGGAATCGTTAATATAACGCGATCACGTTATTTCTCACAGTTTTGACCTAATATCGAACACGCCCGGTAAATGACGTATTCGATTTGACGAATAAACGATCGAATAGCTTTCTGGAATATACGTCGTCTACCTATTCTCTTTATACACACACACATACATATGCACATATATGTATTGAGAGAAAAAGAGAAGCGGATAGAAAGAGAGAGAGAGAGAGAGAGGTGGAAGGAGAGTAATTTTTTGATCTCGAAATGAAGCCAAATGGTACGTCGGGTCCAGACATAAAATAGTTGATTAGTTTCGGAACAAGGTGCACTCAGTTTATATTATTTTTACATGTATATTGTATGTGTGTGTGTATTGTATACGTGTTTTGTTCTGGTATTGTTACTGTTACTACAGACTGTCGACAGAATAAAATTACTCACTTTCTCTCTCTCTCTCTCTCTCTTATTTTATCTTTCTCTCAAATTGATTCTGCGATGAATTTGTTTTAATTCTTTACAAATGGATATTTTTAATCGCCGATTATACTAATGAGAAAATATAATTTTACATAGTAAACTTACCTCGTATCGCAGGTTCGTCGTCGACTTGGAATTTTAATGAACTTGCCCTTCTCGAAAACCTCAAAACGTGCCACATGTCGTCGTTCAAGCCCTGTCCGACCGTCAAACTCTGGAAAACAGAACAAAACCATAAAATGTGTTTAGTGATTAAGAAAATTTCTTCTTTTAGGTCATTTTTTCGATGAATTTTATATCGATTTTTGTAAATCCAGATTTTGAAAAAACATACGATGAAATAAAATAAACATTTGTGTTTGTAAAAAAATCGTAATTCAATCATTTCGACTGGGTTCGATCATACGATATATGTACGGTCCAATAAAAAAAAAAAAGATACGATTACAAAGCTTCAAACAAAAAAAAAAGAAATATACGATCAAATTTCAAGTAGACATTCCTTTATATAAAAATCATTGTAAATCAATCGTTTTGATTGATCAATATATTCTGCCATTAAAATTACGATAAATCGAATAAAAATTTCATGTTTACCGAAAAAAGAAATTTTGTAACACTTGTAACACGATAACGTAAGAATGTACATAAGGAAAAAATGAGAAAGAGAGAAGGAGAAGGAAGTTTCGGGTGATTAATCGGTCGTTAAAGAATAAAAGGAGGTCATTAAATACTTTCCAGGTACTTTTATCGGTTTGCCACTTTACACGTTCGCACGATTCTCCGATTATAGGTATTATTCGTTTGGAATATTCGTTGCCTCGTAGTCACTCGCTTACATTATTTGTCGAGGGTTGGAGGAAAAAGGAGGAAGGGAGGAGTGTAGCCAGTGGCGGATTAAAGGGAGGTCGCAACGTTATCGCGTGCTCAACGCCGAGCGTTTAATTTCCGTTCTCTGATTTTTACCGATATTCGTCGTTTACATGCACTCACTGAGTCTATCCTTGCATGTATATATGTATACATGTATATATGTATATATGCAAACATGTAGGCGTTTATGTATGTGTCAGCGTATATACATCTCGACGCGCGCGTGTGTGTGTGAGTGTGTGGTGTTGAATTGACATCGGTGATGCGCGCTCTGCTTAAATGCCGAGAAAATTTCTCTACAGAAATATAACGAATAAAATTTTTCATCTGGAAAGATTTCGATCAAATCGTAATAAAGATGATCAAGAATAATAATAATAATTTTTATGAATTTTTAATGATCAGCTAATTTCGTGAATGTAATTTTGATTTTTGATACAAAATAGAAATGTTTAGGTGTATAAGTAATGGGATAAAGTTAATAATAATAAAATAAACTATTGGATTTATTCTTGGATGAAAATATTTTTGTTATTGTTGTTGTTGTTGTTAATAATATTTGCGGTAACATACGTATGTAAAGATAATTGAAAGTAGGACAAATATAAAGTGTTACTGGATTATGGGGAAGGGGATGCAACGAGAAAAGTATCTTCGTAAATAATAAAGTAACTCATTTATAAGTAATGCAATTAAATTTTTTTTCTCACGAGTTAATACGTAATTCGTTTAACCTAATTAACGAGTTAATGGTATTACGAGGCTCTGTTTTTTGTCTCGTTAATAAAAGAGACTAGTTGGGGAAGAGGAATTTCATTAATTGATGGATACGATTACAGAGTCGGTAAGGAAAATTGAATTAAAAAATTGTCATCTATTTCCCTTTCTCTCTCTCTCTTTCTTTCTCTTTTATTCTTTTAATATCTCTTTTTATCAGCCCTTTCAACAACTGAAACTGAGAGATTTGATTAAAAATGGACATCGTATAAAGATTATTTGGGGAAGTATGTAAAGTGTAGTAACAATCTCTGGTTGGTCCAATAAAACGTCCATCTTATTGTTGGAGGATGCTCGATAACGTTGACGCAGAGTTGACGTTAGGTGACAAACGTGCGTCAGCCGGTGGATGATACACGAGCATCGTGTACCCTCCTCCATACTATGACGTTAGCAGGACACACGTTGCAAGAACAAACAGATAGTGACGAGTTGTCCAAATTTATGAGGGTTTAACCAAATGAGACTATCCTTCTCTATCTCTCCCTCTTTCTCACTTGAATGCTTTGTCGATGGTTACTGTTTGTTACTCTCAATCGAATTGATCTTCATATCGATGTTGATATTATTTCCAGCCAATGAGATTGATTATAGAATATCGACAGTTGAAGAGTTTTCATAATCAAAGTATTATTATGCGTTAAGGAAGAAACATTTTCATATGAAAATAAAAGAACATTATTTTGATTCTATTCCAAGTAGAAGGAGAGAAGAGGAAAACGTATACATTATTATTATGCAACGAATATTTTCACTGCTAATAAACATTTCGATAATCTACTGAATAAAACGAGGTTCGTTTAAAAACGTACAAGTATTATTAAGTTTTCATACAGATGAACCAGATATGGATTAAAGCATAGTCTTCGGGGCCCTGTTCAAATAAAATATTCCCTTCGTGGTAACAAAAAATAGAAATAAAAATATTAAAAATAAAAAATTGGGAATGAGTCATTACAATTTAAAACTTGGGTTAATTACGGTCATTGGATAGACTCTCCCAAAAAGCATTATTAGTCCCAACTTTTTGCTTGATTTTAAAAGATTACGCGCGAAGTGGTCTATTCGAATTTTTTTTTTTCCCGAATACAAAAAATAAAACATATCACTCGAATACGTCTTCTCTTTGTTCAACAATTTATCCAGCTATTCTCGTTTCTATCGTTTTCCATTGAACGTTTCGATATTCCCGAGATAGATTGATACGAACACGAACGATGATTAATTCGTTAACCATAGTGATGATTTTTCGATTGACGCGTAACGCGAATGGAAATCAAAATTTATTTTCATTATAAATAAATATCAATCTCAAACAAAGTAAATATCCGATTTTATTCCGCGCATATCGATCAAAAACGAATTAGTTTTAAATATCTGTCCCGAAGGTGTTCTCGCACATTCCTCCACTTATACGAACTTGTTAATTATTCGTAGAAAAATAAAATATATATTTCCTATCTCTCTTCTTATTATTTTTCTTTTTCTCTCTCTTTCCTCACAAGTGTATCCGCAAGTAATTATCTTTACGGATAATTAAACCCAAAGTAGTAAAATTAATCGCCCTTGAAAGTCGAATGATAGCTGTGTGAGAGCGATTTCGAACACCGTTTGTGTTTCGTTAGCACATTTATTTCAATTACAAAATTTATAGAGTGAAGAGCATTTGAGTCTCTTCTACACATATATGTGTATACATCCTCTATACGTAGGATTCCAGTATTCGGTTGGCAGTTAGATTTTGTTAAATTTTCGTTTAACATCGGCAGTTGAGCTCGGATATTATACTACGGGAGTAGATATAACGGGATGGTAATATCTATATATTATTCTCTCTCATCTCGGATTCTCTTTAACGTTCCACGAATTACGTCCTGAATAAATCGAATTTGATTGAAGCGAGAAAGGAAAATAAAATCGTTGAGGTTGGGGTTGGTTTCGAGGCTGCCAACTCTTCTAGACTTCATTCGAACGTGTAGATTTTTCTACACGGAGGAAGAGCCTACTACTACTCTCCTCCCCTCTTCCTCTTTGGATAGCTAACGTGTCGCACAAAAAAGTGTTTGCCATCGTCGACACCCTCAATCCCAACCCCGAACCACCATCACCATCACAACCATCAAGAGTAGAGAAGAAACGTATGCGCTCTTTTTCAAGCCGAGAGTGAAATTACATGGAAAGTCTATCGCGCGAACGGATATTACGATTCCTCTTTTCTGAATATCATTGTCGTTTCTCTCTTTTGGGAATAGGAAAAATCGCACCCTCGTTTATGTCGAATCTCTAATATCGTCTCGTGATCTGCATACATAGTACATACTTGTATATATATATGTTTCTATGTATGTATTTAAATATCGAGAGTTTTTTGTAAATAAAGTATTACAGATTTTTGTATCCAACGAGCGTAGGATTTTTAAGATATAGTTTTTCTTTTTTTTTCATGTGAGTTATCTTATTTTAAGTAGAATTTATTATTATTACTGATTTTTACATTTATTATGGCTACATGTTTTAAATAAAAAATCATACGGTTAACGATCTTTGCAATATATATATTTTACCAAGTTATTTTTTTCTGATCTTTTAAAAAACGAAATAAGAGGAAAAAAAACAATACTTCGTATTTTGATTTGAATTGAAATTCGTAGGGGAGGAAAAAGAGGCTAGCAGAATTGTTCAATACTCGTAAATTAGTATCGTCGATTCTCGTATGCTTTTTAAAACTCGACACAAACCAATACCATACGACCCACGTAAAAACGAATACACGTAGGAGCGTGTAGTAAAATAAGGACCATCGAGCATCCGAAATTTTTTTTTTTCCGTGTTCCATCCCCTTCACCTTTCCCAAGCTTTTATTCGCGATAGTGATCGAAGCTCGGAGTATGGAGATTCGCTTTGTTTTACTTCCTTTTTCTTTTTTGTTTTTTATACATACACACATGTATATTAAGTTGTTTAGTATGAAATGGAGCAAAAAATGCACATAATTGAATTGAAATTTGCTCCATTTCATACTTGATAACCTAATATATACCCTCCTACGTTAAGTGTCTGTAATTTTTATATGGTAAAAATATTGTTCCTACTCTAAATTTTGACCATTGTGCATAGATTCACACACATAAGCTGCTAACCGAAGGTTTGAAATCGCTTAAAAATTTTCATTAAAATAATTTCAATTTGTCTATGCAGTTATTGCCACTATAACAACATAAGTTAGAGATTTTAGCAGAATTCAATTTCCCATTGAACAGTGACGTTTGAGTTTCGATTATCTTAATCATGAGTATCTGTTGAAACCATAAAGGCAGAGAGAGAGAGAGAGAGAGAGAGAGTTTCTAATTTTCAGGCTGGCAAGCGATTACCAACTCGGACGTTTTGCCATAGGCAAATTGTAGAAGGCAGCGCATTAACGGATCAATTATTTCATACGATTATCGAGGACCCGTTAGGCATACTGCATAAGATCGAAATGTTATTACGAATTACGTAGACGTTTGGACACCACTCAACACTTTCTCAAGTTCCATGCTCCCTCTCGAAATAACTTAGAATCTTTCCCTATATATATATGTATGCGTATGTGCATTTGACTATATATAGTTAAATGGTTTTCGAGTAAGTACTTCAATAGATTCATGTTTGATCTTCTCTTGAACGTCGTCTTTCGATGTTCAACATCGGAAAGATTTTCAACTTTTGATGAGCGGTATTACATACTTACTTCACGTGTCATTGATAGTCCATACTCTTTAATTTTGAAGTGTCAATTAACGGAATATTCCACGATTTGTTCAAATAAATTTTATTCGACATTGTACGTTTGCTGTAATAACAATGACGATTATTTTCTTTTCCTTTTTTTTGCATTTTTTTTATGAAATGTAGAACTCATTGGTTTTTTTAATTAAATAATTTTATATATGGTTACATATTATAAAAAATTGAATAAACGATAGAGACCAAAAAAAAAGAAAAAAGAAATGGCACATCAAACAGAAACGATAAAAATTTGATGGGAATATTTGAAATAGTTATCAACCATTAACGAGCGAATCACGCATACCTATCGGTCGTTTCTATCGCGAAAGAAGATAAAAAAATAAAACAAAAAGAGTAAAGTAAAAAAAAAAGCCCACGCACAAAGTACCGTTGATTCATTTTTCATTCGCTTTAATCTTTCATATCTTCTTTTTTCTCTCTTTCTTTCTTTTTTTTTCATATTTCAAAGGAATATTATAGTATACATACTCATATGCACACGTACATATGATACGCGAAAACCAAAAGTAAAAGTAAAAAATAATAATAAATTAACCTCAGAATTTAAATAATTACTTGGAACATATGAAAAAAAAAGAAAAGGAGGAAAGAAGAAAAAAGAAAAACTAAAAGTGGATTTAGCTTTTAAGTACAAACTTCGAATACAAATAGCATTAGCTATGATTCGCAGAATGGGTTGGAATGGATGGGAGAAGAGAGTGAGGGGTGTTGAGAAAGGGTAGAAACCCATGTGTTTTGCATCAAACAACGCCATCTGTTTCTGATCCGTTATTTGCAGCAGGGCTCAAGCTCGCGGTTGTTGTCGTAGCGAAAGCACCGAGTCAAACGAGTGTTCTTGTACGTTCTACCTTGTAAGTACATACATACATATATACATTCAAATATACTGGGTGTGTCATTTAAAACATTGCCTATTGGTGGTTTAAATAACAATGTAATTTAACTAAACTCATTTGGTTTCGAGGTTGGTATAAGTGAATTAGCTGATCTACACGGCAAAGAAACGTTAAGGTTTTTATTAATTTTTATTTAGATAAAAAAAGAACGATAAAATGTAACGAAAAAACACGTTCCACTTTCGGGAACATGTGGGGTTAGAGAAGTTTCGAAACCAAGTAAATTTTATCTGGACATTTTTTCCTATATCGCCAATAGGAATCGAGTTATTCGGGTCGTTTGTTATAAATGGCTCACCCGGTATATACGCAGGGTAGAGATAGGTTCGAGTAAATATCAGGTGTAACTAATCTACAAAGGCGTGCGAGTGGCTTTGCGAAGTCACCGGATGAAACTTCCAGTGGTAACTTTGAGCCTCCACCATAGACGACTATGGGGGTTAAAGGAATATTAATGCACCTGACAAGATTTATATGAAACATATAAAAGAAAATACCGTGAATTTGATTTCGTTTTCGAAAAACAAAAAATAACAATTTTGTTTTTTAATCGGTAATAATAATGGTAAAAAGATAACGAATGAAATGAAATCGGATCGATAAGATTAGATGAAATTTAAATGAGGAAAAAATAGGATAGAAAATGTTTGATAGAAATATCGAATGATTTAATAAAACTTATTAGAGATTGTTAAAATTAAAGAAATTAGGGTACAGAAAACTCGTACTCCTCGTCAAATTTAGGATTGGGTGTCCAAAAATCTTCGTACTACTTCGTACTTTTAGTTAGGGTTGCGTCAGGGTTCCTTCAGGATTTCTTTAAAATAAACGTTTTATCTTTTATAAATTTTATATTAATATCGGATATTCTACTTTTAGAAATAATACCTCCTCCCGATTTCATCGAGAATCCTGTGATTTTCGTTGAGAACAAGTAATTAATAGTAAGAGAGAGAAAAAGAGAGAATATTTGGTTTGTAGAGACGCATTAGCGCGCATCTCGACCACTTAATTACTCGTTGAAAATTTCATCCTAACATCAAGTCTTTTGCTATGTATATTCACTAAAATCGATAACGAAAGCGTTCCTTTGCTATGAGCTTTAACACGTTCTTCCATCCCCCATTTTTCTTATTTTCAGTTTAACGGTTTATATTTTTTCAAGATTACACGAAATTAAATCTTATGAAAAAAACTCGATGATAAATTAGAAAATACTGATAAACTTCGAGGATAATCAAAATTTCAAATTTCTCTATTTAAGAAATTTAATAAAAATAATAATTTAGGAAAGAAACAAAACGCAAAGAAAAAAAGAGAGAGGGAGAGAAAGAAACCGAGTGGTCGCGATGAGCGGTTGTCAACGAGAATAAAAATGTAATCCTATTTACATAAGCACGTTGTCGTTAATCTTTGTCCGTTCGACGTTTTACCGCCAGAAAGAATATCGCTTTTGGTGAAGAAGATTCGTGTTAGAGGAGGACCCCCTAAGATCCCATTTACTGACTAGAACTTTGCTTCTTTGATGTATTAAGTTAACGTCCGAACGTTGTGGCGACCTACTCTTCTTCTTCTTCTTCTTCTTCTTCTTTAGAAAGAAAAAGAAAAAGGAAGAAACAAAAGAGAAAGAGCATGGTGCACTTTTCTAACAACGCTAAGAGTGCTTTCAACTCTTCGAGCTTGCTTGGGACGGTCCAAGAGCTAGCAACGAAGATCTTCCTAAATTATGAAGAGAGACGTGGACCGGAATGCTCTCGTGAAATCGAGTTAATGCTTGTTCGAACCTTACCAACCACGTTCCATTCTCTCTATTCTCTATTTTTCCTCTTTTTCTTTTATTTATTTTTCTAATACTCTCTTTTCTCCTCCCCTTCCTACCTCTCTCTCTCTCTATCTCTCTCTCTCACACTAACACACTCATTCTTTCACTTTAAATCTAACAATTAAATTCTACCTCAAGCTGTTTAACTTTTCATTTAATTCGAACATCTTTTAATCTTTGATGCATTTGTAAATACGTATAAATCTATTTATTTGCGTTGAACGTGGCATGCGCGAACATGTATTAAACGTAAAAACAATTGGGGTTATAATGTTTGTTGCACTTGAGAAGAATTTTCTATTATTATTTATAGTACAATTAATTTTCTTTACAATAAATAATAAATTGATGCGGTTTATTCGTGTATTTAAATACTATTGAAGTTTGATGTAATGTAATTAATTAATTTCTGATTATTTATGGATTTTTACTAATTAAAAACGTCTAACTCGTACTACTGAATATTGCATTATTTTAGATGAATACTACTCTCTTCGGTCTGATTATTTTCTCTATTATTTTTAGTTCTCATATAATTGGAAATATACCAAGTATTATAAAAGTTATAAATTCATAAACAAATAATATTTTAATTGGATACAAAGAAGAATAACAAATGATGCTACGATGATTCGAAAAAAAGTAAGATCTAAAAATATAAAATTGCTTCTTTCATTCGATCGTCAATAAATAATAATTCGTTTGAAATTTATTATTAAAAAAAGAAAAAAAGAAAAGAAAACTTTTTGCAACCTATTCTCGTATTTATTTATTAATTCCCATTGACTTCACCGAGTATAAATAAACGCGTAAACTAAATTAGCAATTAATTCGAGGCAATTAATTTTCAGCACACTCGTACGCTCGTTTAGAATTTTCCTTTATCAGACGTACACACTTGTCCTGGTTTCCAGTCGATAAGACGTTCAACTATTCTTATCTCTCGTTCATTTGGAACAACAAACAGACCCATACACATTCGAAATCTTTATTTATAACGCTTAAGTAAGTTCCAAAAATATTGTTGTAAGAAGACTTTCGTAAACTCACCTTTTCCTTATCGCCTATGTGAATGAGCATCTTCGCTTTTCCTTCCTCGAGGAAAATTTGTAAACGATCGCTGCTGTTTTCCAAACTGGTTGCTATCAAGAGACCACGTGGCCTGGTAGTTTTGAAACGCACGATAACTTCTTCCGCTTGAGTTCTCGAATCGTCTGGCATAAGTGCGGTCATTTGCTGAGTCCCGTTCAAATGCAACGTCGATGCGTCTGGCAAAAGACAATCAAAAATAACAATACAATTAATAATAAAAGATAATGACAAGAAAGAAAAAAGAGACAGACCATCGAATGAAAAAAGAAAATATACGAGAGAGAGAGAGAGATAAAAATAATTGAAATTTTTCTATTCGAATAGAGCACACCTGTTTGACACAAAAAAAGTTTTCGGTGTTTTAGGATTTACTATTCTCTCGTTAAACGGTAATTATATTAAACCATTTTGTTTTCTCTTTTCTTTTTTATTTTATGCATGCGTAATGCGCGCGCGCGTGTGTGTGTGTGTCAAACCAGTTCGTTACTAAACTAGTAAATCCGAGCTACAAATTCCACGAATGAAAAATTCCGCTAACGAAGGAATATAAAAGAGAACTCACCCTTTCCACAAGTGGGACCGGTAAATGGAGTTCCGGTACAATCGCAATGGAATCTGTTCCAACCCTCGAGACAATATCCACCGTGCATACAAGGTTGCGAGGAACAGTGAAGGGATGGTTGAGCGTGACAAGCTGGCCTCACGGCACCTGACAAATCATCGTCAATTTACTCGTTAAACGATCTATACTAATACAACTTCACAAAGAGAAAGAAGAGAGAAGGGGGTAGGCCAGGGTGTGTGTGTGTGTGTGTATATGTGGTTAGTAGTTACCCGAGTCAGAGAATACCTCCTATCTCCTTGTTGAATTTTAATTGTGACGAGTACCACTCGAACAAAATAGCCGCTCGAAAGACCAGAAAGACAGGAATGTCTCCTCGTATTACTCAAAAGAAGTATAAAAAAAAAATAAATGAAAAAAAGTTCAAGTAAAGTATGAGAGAGGAAAGTTAAGTGAGTAACGAACAGACGCAAGCTGCGGTGTCCGAGTGGTTAAGGAGTCAGACTCGAAATCTGATGGGCTATGCCCGCACAGGTTCGAATCCTGTCCGCAGCGTAGCTTTTTTTTCTATTTTTTTTCTTGAGAAACATGAAATTTGACATTCCAGACATAACGTTTAGAAATTTATTTGTTTCATATTTTTTTTAGTCTTTAATAATTACTTAATGCGTTAATCCAATACGATGGGTGCCATGCTGCGACCTGACATGTTGTGTTTCAATCAAATTATTATTTACATTCTATTACGAAAAGTACAGGATATAAAAACTAGGAATGTGTGTACGAAAGTTATTTAATTAATAATTTTATTTTCGAGAGTCCCTCTATGTTATTTTCGTTTACGGTACATGTTAGATTTATCCAGTTTTCAATCTGTTTAGAATATTAAATTTATTTCATTAGCGAGCGTTTATTATAAAAGTTTGTACACATTATTTCAAAAACAAACGTTGACATACTTATTAAATTTTTTTCATTTCGAATGAAATTTTTATTTCTGTTTCTGTACTCTTCATATGCTTAAGATTATTTTGTTTGTTTAAATGAACTCTATAATAAGTTAAGAAAGGTGTTAGGAAGATAACTTTGAGAATGATTGGCCAACTGTATAAACATGATGGAATGATAATTTTGGAACTAAATATTTCGGTTCTTGCATTAACCCATAGAAAAAATCGACGTATATTTGAACATGAGATTAAATCAGGAAAAAAAATAAATTGAGCACTAACCTGAATCTTGTTGTTGCGCGTATCCAGCAATATCAACGGGATGGCCATTGATAACGAGATCCCTCATGCAACCAACGTAGCCTTGTCGCAAAGTACCAGTCCATAAAACAGGTGGAACGGTTAATGGTGCGAATGGTGCACCAACTCCACCGATGTAAAGTAATCCATCCAAATCTAGTTGGGTGGTATCACCTGAGCGAAAGAATTGTACAATTGAGTAATCGATCGATCGTAAACAAATTCGTATATATGTTCAATCGTTCCTGAATTCCTATTTTCTCGCGGAAAAAATGTGGTCGAAGGAAGAATTTAGCGAAGGAGAAAGAATAAGGGCTGGATGAAAACAAAAAAAAAAAAAAAGAAATGGGAGCACTCGCGCTCGAAAAAATTGGACTAAATTTGTACGTTGAACGGTACACTCTTTTATGCTTACGGATGTATTCGCCATGAGCAACAGAAAAGAAAAAAAAAAAGAAATGGAAATTCAACGTAAGGGGTGAGAGAATATTTTCGAGTTGACTTTTTTCCAACAAATTATCGCTCGTTTAATTTTAAAAGCATCCACGGACTAGGACGATCGACGACGTTTTCCGACGTTGGAACGAAAAGGCATTTGTGTGTATACAGTTTGGAGAGGAATTTTCGGTAGACGACGAGCTTGTTGCTCGTTTATTTCAAAACTAGGAGACAAATCAAGTAGGCAAGCTCGTGCCGGCCGTTTGCTCATCAAATTAAACGAAAAATTCGAGAGGCAAAGTCGATTCGCTTAAAAGTCCTCTCCCTTTTACTCTTTTACTAACAGAGAAATACAAGTTTCGAATAAACAAGGTCTTGTTTGAAATTTGTTTTATTTTATCTTTACTTTATATTCTTATTTTCTTTTTTGTTTCCCTCTTTTTTGGAAGAGGGAAAAGAAAATAGAAAAGAAAAGTAACTTGGGCTAGTTTCCCCAAACATCACGCTTGACGTGCAAAACGTGATAAAAAATGTAGCAAAAATGATTCCTTTTTTAATCCAAGTAGAATTTAGACCTCAATCGGTGGTGGTTTACGGTATTGAAGAAAGAATGAATAGTAGAATAATAAATGTTTTTTTTTCTGACTCTTAGAAGAAGAAGGAGGGTGGTTTAACGTAGAGATGGAAAGTTATCGATCGACGTTAGCTCGGTCGGTTGATTCGTGCCAAGCAGAGAGGGTAGGTGCAGTTTTACTTGGAAGACTCATCGACTTTCTCAAGTTGGTTTGGGTCGCGCTTACGTCCTATGTATGTATGTATGTATATACTAGGTATTATTCGTAGAAACGCGAGCTTGACGAATGAAAGACATAACCGGAAGTCTTGGAAAGTCACGAAAGTTCCTTTATACTAGGTGATATATCTGAGTAGTAGAAGGTTACATACGATGAGACTCGACGTTTACACTGAAAGTCCGACTTTCAAATGAAGCCGATGGAATAGGAAGGAGCACGAGAGACATCTTGGCGATCCTAGAGGAGGACTTCAAGGAATATGGAGTAAGATGTGAAGTGGTAGGTCGAGAGACTGGTATGAGTGGAAGTATGAGGAGTATGAGGAGGAGGCGGAGGAGGAGGAAGAAGAGGTGGAGAGTGCTGAACAACCACCCGATATTCCTTCTTGCTAAAGTTCGAGCGGTAGGTATTATTCGAGGCGTAGAGTAGTGCTGAGCTACGATGAAGGACCTCCTACCGGAGGAAACTCCAAACTTCCTGTTTATTTATAGGTTTAATAAAGCCGTGGAAAGTCCGCCGAAATGTACTTCGCGTCCTCGTTCCTCTCACAACCCCTCTCGAGTTTGGAAAATTATTAACCGGCATTTGTTTCCCTCCTTCCCTGGCACAGACCAAACCGTTCGACCGTGTCTTATTCCTTCCTGTCTCTTCATTAGCCAACTTCCTTTATATATATCAGCTTACTCGGAAAGTTTGGACCGATTGGTAAATATAATAATATCGTCTTAGGAATTTTCTTTAGGAAAATCTATACAAAACTTTTCGGCGCAATCATACAAAAGCATATTATTTTCTATAGGGTTGCGTCAGGGTTTGTTCGGTAAAGCTCGTATCAATTTATAAGTATTAAATTATTCCATTTAAATGTTTAGAACAATAACAACCAAAATAATAATAAAAACAGAACAGGAACATCAGAAAGAGTAGAGTTTAGTGGAAGTAAAGAATTCGTGTATCGTCGACAGCGAGTTTTTCGTACCTTTTAAGAGTGTAGGAAAAAAAAAATCGATTCGCGTGTTCCTCGAGCCAGGTAGAAACTCTAGCAACGTAGAGTCATTTTTCAGAGTTGGCTACTGTCTGGCCGAGTCGAGCGGCTGGCTAGTTGTTCCAGTAGATAAGTGTACTCAAGCGTGTAACTCTGAATTACGAGTACCTCTTTTGCCCTTTCTACGTTCTCCCTTGACTCTCTGTCTGTCTGTCTGTCTGTCTATCTGTCTGTCTGTCTGTCTTTCTTTCTTTCTTTCTTTCTTTCTTTCTTTCTTTCTATCTATCTCTCTTTATCTTTTTCCGTTCTTCATTCCCTGTACTATGTTATGGTCAAAGAAAGGAATATTACCAGGGTATGCTGGGATATGTTTTAACGATAAAACACTGCGCGTACGATAGGACACCGAGAACAATTGATTTATGTTTCGTGTCAAATATGGGGGTCAAACATGCGACTCGCAAGATCCTCTGATGCGATATCAAAGATTATTTCTTTCGAGGAGTATGAAAAAACAAATTCTTTGAATATATTAGGATAGCCGCTTTTGAATCTGGGTTCCTGAATTATTTTGCGTACCGTTATTTTAACAAACAAACAATAAGTTATCCCGAAATTTGTATTCTTTATTTTTGTCTTAGATCTTTGAAAATTGAATATGTAAAAAGTCACCTGGAGTATGAAACTCAACAGTAGAGTCGTCAACGATGACACGACCATCTCTGTCGACTCGTCGTAAGGCCACGTCGTGCCATACACCATCGTCAACACGTTGCTTCGATGCTCTCACCTTTACAGATCCGCTTCCAAGATCGACATGGAGATAAAGGTGCCCACCTAAGATCTCGAATGCGAACAGATCCTCCTAGAAGAAAAATAAACATTCGCTTTATTATTTTCACACATCAGTGTTTTAAGGTTTCCTTTCGTTTTATTGTACACGTTTATTTTCACGTAATTTGTAATAGACAAAAAAATATACAATATAAATCCTCTCCATCTCATCGTCGTTTTATTTTTGTTCCTTTTTTCTTTTAATAATAAATGAAGTAAAATTATAATTAATTTAAAAAGGCAAGGATAAAAAGCTTAAGAATGAGGAATGATCTCTCTAAAAAGCAAAATTATTAACATCTCACGGAGTAATGTCCTCCGGAGAATAATTCTTATGAAAAATAAATCACTTTAATATGTAGCAATAAAGTCAAGATTTACTGGCAGACTTTGTAAATGAGTGCTTACTGTTTCCAAAAGTAGGTTAAAGAAAATATGCTAGTTTAAAGTTGTGAGGGGGTAAGTGGTCCGACAGATACTGCCATCACCTCTTTTAAACTTTACCACACGTTTAATAGAATCTTTAATAATTTTTTACTCTACTGTATTCAGTTATTACATTTATTTAAATTTATTAAAGTCTTTTCAGTTAGGTGTCAACTAAAAGCATGGTCTGATATAAATGGTTCAAAAAAAAAAAATTAAAAGTGCAGGTAAAAAAAATATGTCATAAAAATTCGGTTAAAACGTTTTTTTTTCGTAATAAAATAACGAATTTGAAAAGGTTGGGAAAGGTTTGACAAATTTGCGTCGTTCACAAGTCAGTTGATGAAAATGCATTATTATTATTATTATTATTATTATTATGGTTTCATTTAGAAATATTAAACCATAAGAATAAAAGTTCTGATTTTGTTGAAATACAGTTTTACAAATGACTAACAAGAAGATAATCCGAAAATAGCAAATGTTCCAGTCAATTAGCTATTATGCCAGTCAATGAGGAAGTGAATAACTGCTGTTGTTGTCAACTGATTTATAGTTTATTCCCTATACAATTCGTATTTTCGGTATTACACGTTTCTTGTCAAAATACAGGCAAACTTCGATCTGCGGTATAGTTTGAAAGCGTATTTCCGTGGTCTATAATCTAAAGGTCAAGCCTAGTGGTAATTTAATAACCGATGCATGAATTTCAAGCTTTCCCAACACCTACGTGTCCTTTCCCTCTCGAACGATGAATTCGTTTGCCCGTTTGTCCGATGCCAACACGAGATATTATTGATGCCGGCTATAAAACTTTAGAGAATCGTTTATGAATCAGGACAATTTCGGTCGCTGCACTCGCTCGCCGCGACACACGATTTATCGATTTCACGCTATGCTTGTTCTATTCTCTTTTTCGTTTTCAACAAAAAAAAAAAAATAAATAAAAATAAAAATAAAAATAAAATAAAATATATTCACATATAAGGTAACATTTAAAAAATATTATTTCAAGACAAATACTACGTTAAAGGCGTTAAAAAAAAGGGTCAGATATTTTTGAAAAATGCTTTTAGTGCTCATTAAGGTGGGTGAACAAATTTTTAATTAACACTGCCTTTCAAATCAATCCTCTTTTGATATTAATAATTAAATGAAAATAAAAATGTATCAGTCAAAATGAATCGATAGGATATGCGATGTAATTTGATAAAAATTCGTAAATTTAAATGTCAATGAAATGAAGACAATGCTGATACATTCTAGGATTAATTTATTATCTTTTTAAAACAATGGACTGAAAAAGAAAAAAAGATTACGGTATTGTTCGTGATGAAAATATATTTTTAATTATACGAATACAAAAAAAATATACGTACCCTTGAGTGTGCTCCGCTACGACTATACATTATTAGTCCGTTCGGCTCGTTCGTACGAATTTTGAAGGATAGGCTCCCGGATTTGGAAGCTTTCCAGGGTGGAAGAACCTGAAACAAACGAGACGAATGGTTTTTACTGTGTCACTCTTGGCTACCTCAGCTATCATTGCCATTTTCGTAGTTATGTTTCCATCGTTGTTGTCCTGTTTCTATTTCTTCTTACTGTCCTTGGATTGCTCTTGCTGTTGCCGTTGTTCGATGATTTTAGTGTCGTTCGTACATTATAATACTACGAAGAAAGTCTTACAACGAATGAAATAACGAAAGGAACGAATTTTCAAGTCGACTATTCGCGAACATCGATACTCGAGAAAGAAACTTGGAATGAGAGAAAGACGACAGGGACATTTTAGTTTTGATGAATTTCAAAACCTAATTGGTAAACATATCAATCGAATGTAAGAGATCTATCTATGTGTAACAAGATGACTGTGTGGGAGAGAATGAGAGATAAGGAAAGAGAGACAGAGAGAGAGAGAGAGAGAGAGAGAGAAAGAGAGAGAGAGATGTTAAGAATATTTTTGACACAACTATGATCTATTTTTATAGAATTGTACAGAAGTTAAATAATCGTGGACAAAAATTATTGTAATGAAATATTACTAGAAGGGTGATTCATTCTTTTTGTTAATAGAAAAAAAATTACAATATCGTCCAGAAATTACCATAATTAAATATTATTAGAAATCGTTTCCCAGTTTTATAAAAATCAAACGAAACTTACAATTCTCGAGCACTCATTCTAACAAAATATATTATCATATAAGTAATAAATAACGTATGTTCGTATAATACTTATTTATCTTTTTTTATAACTATTATTATTATTATTATTATTATTATTATTATTATTCTTTTTTTTTCTTTAGGGAATATGCACGTAGTAGATAACTTTTCGTTGCAAAACTCGCGAGCGGTTTAATCACGGTTTCTTTAAAATGTATATAATGTATATAATGTATATACCCTAGTATATAGCAAGTAGATACGTTGCTCGTTTAAAACGCACACTAAATATGCTCCCGTTTCATTTCTATCTTCAGTATATATCTCTCAAGCTCTCGTATATATATGGTACATCGTAGTAGAACGACTCTTTCAAAGAAATTTACCAAGTATACATGACACAGTACGACTCTCGAATTCAAATGTATATACCACGTCGTCGTCGTCGTTATCATCATCCTCGTCCTCGTCGTCATCTTCGTCGTCTTGGATTTCTTTTTACAAAATGGCTAACACATGTAAAATTCCGTTCTCTTGCTTTGAATTAAAACCCGTCGTTTACAGCTTACATCGAATTGAAAAAATGTGAAGTTGAGAATTCTTTCTTAATCCTTCTTTACTATCACTTTATTATTATTTTTTTTCTTTTCTAATTTGCGTGTGTTTGTTTTTGGTATTATTTAAATTTGAAATCAATTTGTTTTAATTTTTAATTATAAATGAGCACAAGGAGTAACGTTGAAAAATTCTAAGAAAAGTATGAATGAAGAATTTGATGTAAATAATAAATTAAACATTGAATTATTATAATTAAATGAACAAATCGACAATTTTCCTCTTCTCCATTTATTATAACTATTAATATTGTCTTCTTGTTCTTCTTATCGGAAATCTTGACGTTTATTTATTTAAGGATTTTTTTTATTTTTCAATAAAATATGAAAACCTGTCGAATCTGATTTAAGTCACGTTTCAAGTTTGAACAAGACGAAGGGAGAAAATTTTATTTCAATGAATTATATACGAAGTAGTTCAATTAAAAAATCGACTAGAGTTTCGAGATTTTTATTTATTTACGGAGCTAACGTTTTATTTCCTTTTAGTAATAATAAAAATAAAACGTCAAATCAAATTTTAATTCACGTTTCCTGAATTCAAAAAAGAGACATATTAAAAATGGAATTTGAATAAATTTGAATGCGAGCCAGTTAAGTTACAAAAATAACGTTCTTTTTTCTTAACACATTGGCAACGTTCGCGTTTGCAGATGTTTTTAATAAAAAAAATAAAAATATATCAAATCTAATTTAAACCACGTTTCAAATACTAACGTAAGTAAGGCATATAAAAAATGTAATTTCGATGAACCGAAAATGCAGTATCAAAAATTTATTAGAAAAAAATCATCACGTTACCTTATTTTCAAATTAACCCTCAAACACATTTAATATCAACATCATACCAGCTCAAATATTCTCTGACGTGGGAAGTAAGTCGGAGAGAAGAAAAAGTAAGTAAAAGAAAAAATAATAAATAGAAAAGAGGAAGAAGAAAAAGAAAGAAAAGTCGAACGGAAGATAAAGGAGTGGAACGAGATGGACCTGCAACAAGGAGGTGCCCATTTTGTCTGATGGTGATTCATAGCCGTTAGGCTGTGTGTTGCATTATTCAATGGGAGGATACCTGACCTAGTCCAACAACCATATAGTCTGACTTTAAATGTAGTCGTTCCACTTTCAAATGTCAAATAATCGTAATCCTCCCCACTACCCTTCTCTCTCTTTTTTTGTTTATCTATTTGTCTAGCTTTCGAAAAAAGAATCCTTACACAAAGTTATTGTCTTCCTTGTTATCCTATTTGGCGAGAAAAAGAAAATCATCGGGTAGGATTCGAGAGGATAAGATAGAGATTGTTAGGAGAAAATTGTTTCGAAATGTACTATCGGACTACGTGTTACGTGTGTTGTTTATAGTACGAAGGTAGAACTCGTAGAAACTTTAGAAAAATTTTAAATTCGAGAGAGAGAGAGAGAGAGAGAGTAGTTCTCTACCTTATCGACTTTATTTCTCAACGAAGTCTTCGCAGAAGAAATCTTTCGTGTTTCGCTTATTCAAGAACGTATAAAGCCTCCCCCCACCCACGACGTAGCAATTCGAAGGAACAATAATTCGACTACTACCTTGAATACATGTACGCTTACTTTTTTACACGCACATACGCACGTGAATATATATAAACCATACGTCGCGACGTATTCAAAAAATGTCAAAATGCATGAGAACTGAAAATTTCATTTCTTAGTATCTGTACTCGCGAAAGAAGAAGAAGAAGAAGAAGAAGAAATAAAAAATAAAAAAAACGATATTGCTTTTTCTCAATGTTGCCACCGAAAAATTCTAAAGGGAAATAATACGTTTAGATCTACGGACTCTCTTTCGAATGAAATGTAAATCGGGAAGATGAGCGGTGAGAGAACACGATAGTGGTATGCGTAAGAAAGTAAGAAGACAATCTCCTTTTCGATGTCATGTAAATAAGAGTGAAACAGGAAATAAAAAGGAATTGAGTGAGGTAGAAAGATAGAAAGAAAGGAAAGAAGAAGAAGGGATTTTATTTTTTTTACTTCTCTCTCTTTCTCTCTCTCTCTTTTTGTTGAATACGTCGGGTGGAAATCGAGTCTCGGCTGCGTTTGACATAAAAATTGCTGTTCTTACAGGAGATTGGAAATGGTAGAAGGAAATACTGCATATTCCAATTCAGTTTCGTTAAACGTCCAATGGTATATGACACGACCTCGTAACAAAGTTTCCTTTCAAATAAATTTCTTTTTTTTCTCTTCCAAAGAAAGAAGAAGTAAGTAACTACTACCTCCACCTAATACAAGTAAACGTTTTTTCTTTTTTCTTTATTCTTTTCTCAAACAGAGGAAAAAAGATATCGACAACGGGTGATCAGATTCGGTCTTTAAAAAGACCTTCTATCTCTTTCCATTTCACTTTTATACATTATTTGACGACTTCTTCTTCTTCTTCTTCTCCTTTTTTTTTTAGTTCGGTTCGTTTGTTAAGGAAAATTGCTCTAAAGGTCTCTCAACGTTGCCGCGTAAGCTCAAGGAGATCCTTGAAAGTGAGAATGAAAAAAAGAGGGATGTTGAAGAAGGAACAAGGGACTTGAAAGTAAGGAAGAGAAAGAAAGAAAAGTAGTGAAAGAGAGAGAGAGAGAGAAAGAGAGGGAGAGAAGGAGGGAGGGAGAAGTACTCGTCTTTCTTGCGAAATTCTTCGTCGAAGAGAAGAAACCGTAGAGAAAAGACTGCTCGGGTATGTCGAAGTGAGATGATGACAAAGCAAAAAAAAAAAGAAAAAACAGGAAGAGAACGAAAGAGAGAGAGAGAGAGAGAGAGAGAGAGAGGGAGAGGGAGAGGAGGGATTCTCGAAGCGTGAAACTGAAGAACAAGGCACTTTCAACCGTCGACGTTCTTTCGTTCGTTTAAGAAGCTTATTAACGCTTTCGAAACCCTCCCTCGTTAATTGTACCACGCTCGAGAACACGATCAGATGGAATTTCGTCCTTTCAAGGAACCGTTCTAACGTCAAAGGATGCGCGAACGATACAATCTCCTGGAAAATTTCACTTTTGGGAAACGTTCATTAAATGTTCTAACCCTTTTGTTGAGCTTTAATATCCAGATTAACAAGTTTGCGTTAAGAATTTTTGTTAAGCGAACGCCAGGATTAAAATTCCTTTCCGAAATTTCATTCTGGTAATTTCGATTTGAAAGATATGTGACGTTTAAGTGTCATCCAATTGAAGGGGGATGAAGGTAAAATAAATGCATCGATGGATTTTTTAAATTCGACAATTCGCAATCGTTTGAAACACACCTTGGATTCCTGAATGTTAACAAAAAATTCTCTTTTATTTCCCATTGGGTAAACGAAATTACATTCTGGACAATCTAATAAAAATTTTCTATTGGATATTTTTTCTTTCTTTGAGTTATTGTAACAATAAGAAAAAAGGAAAGAAAGAAAATTTCAAATTGATGAGATATGATTTAAGAGAATTTTCGAGTCATTGCGAGCATAGTTTGAAAAGTATTGAATCCATCTATTGAGTGCTTAGAAATACGATCGTGTTCGGGTCTTAGGTACGAAAAGACCTCAAAAGATTCTTTTCAAGACTCTTGAGAACTCTCGTATCGTTCCTAAGATCGTCCAATATCGAAAAATATTCGAAGTAATGCGAGAAACGAAAAGATAATTGAATTCTTTGCGAACGCGTACCTGGTTTTAAAAACGAAGAAATTTTGGATTCTTAAATCGTTAATCAAATTCATACAGTACTTTTTTTTTGGAGAAAGAGAGAGAGAGAGAGAATATTAAAAATAAGGCCAACAATCTCGTATCTCATTTAAATAAAGTCAAATAAAAAAACTAACACGGTGTCGTATGGTGATATACATACATTTGCATCTAAAACGCATTATAAAAAAAAATTGCAAAAATTGCTAATTAAAGAAAAAAAGAAATTTTAATTTCTGACACGTTTCTGTCAGTAGAATAGAATATAGTACTAGCCACGATTCGGCAATCTTTCAGCGTTTTCGTAGAGGAATGATCGGAATGAATCATGGTACTCGTTTCGGTCGGCGAAATCCTGTAGAATTAGCCGGTAAGCGAGAAATCTCTTCCGGCCTGGGCGTTTCCACATTTTCTCTCTTCCTCTGTTACTTTGATACTGGCGATGGAGTTGGTAGTGGTGGTGGTGGTGGTGGTTGGTGGGTAAGTGGGTGGTACGCGGGCCTTCTCCTTCCAAAAGATTCGTCTCGAAAGTCCGGACCGCAAAGTGGTACTTTGCCGAGCTCGAAAGGAGTATATTTCATCCCGAAACTTGCCAAGGCAAGTCTCACCTCCATCCATCCTTTTTCTGTTTCAATATCTTTTTCTCTCTCTCTCTCTTGTTCACGCGCTCTTTCGTAAATTCAGGAGAAAATCTACAGTCCAGACCAGAAATTCTCCCTCCTTCTACAACCTTCGTACAAATAGGTGTATACACACCTAGCCTACAACATTGATCAATTAGAAAAGTTAAATTACTTTGTGAAATAAATTGTTTACTAATCCGCGACTCTAATCTGTACAAGAGCGAGAGGGGGGGAGGGGAATGTTGAAGTTCGATCGAATTCCGTAATACTTTTTGGTAAAGGTCACGAGCTTGGTTAAGTCATTAACGTTCACGCCAAGAATCGTCCCCTGAACAGGAGAGATCGTCGATATTCCAGAAACATTTGCTACATCCTTTATATGCATAAACACATATACCGAGCGAACTATTTCAAACAGATTACTTATATAAATTTTTTTTTTCTATTATTACGAAAAGAAGAATATACGATCAATTCTCAGGGAGAATTACAAGTAATTTTTGCTGACGTGATACATTAACACGAGATGTAAATACATACGAACGATTTATATAAATATAGAACAAAATATTTTACACGGAAGAATAACTTGGTTACGAGGCAGACGTAAATTCACGTTAATATTTTTTTCTTTTTTTTTTATAGCTGCATACGTTTATTTTCATCACTCAATTGCAATCGAATTATTCCGATGACCAGGTAAGGATAGATCTCCAGTGATCTATTTAAAATATTTCACCCAGTATATTTACATAATATATACAGATGTATTTACATACACTGATACTGAATGATAACTTGTTATGGTATTACCACAAACGTAACCAGCCAGCTTCTTCTTCTTCTTCTCTGTGCTAAGCCTCGAGCTTTGACCGAATCGCAGACACAATCCGCAAGTAGCACTTTCCCCTCCACCCCTCGTTTGCTGATTTTACTGGGTGACTTTGAGAATCAGAATACGGCGGACTCTTGGTAGGTAGGTAGGTACAGGGTATTTACTTGTTAGAAGCAAACTCGTACGTACTTATGTACTACATACGGTTAGTCAGTCAGTCGCTTTCGTTATACCTGAAGGGTGTCCCTTTGCTGCGAGATCTCTTTACTTTCTATTCGTATGCATGTACATTATGTATGTGTTTGTACATCTTCCTATGACGAACAATAGATGCATTAGGGATACTAGCACACTGAAGTTGATATTAAATAGGTTACTTTTTATCACTATTTTTTCTCTCTCATCTTACCATTTTTATCCCATAAAGTACAACCATTTATTAATCTCTTTGTTTTTTTTTCTTCCATCATCGTTATTTTTACTTTCAAATCTGATCTTCGGTATTTTTTTTTCTTTTTTTATTGCAGCGAATATTAGTTTAGAAGAACGTCTTTATAGATTGTAGATTTTCATTTTTAATGAACTTTCCCAATTTGTAATAACAAGACCAGATTTTTTTTTAAAGAAAAAAACGTATACAATCTAGGATTCGTATTTTCGATTCTCATAATCACTTACCACGACGGCGATGGATATTTTTATAATAAACTTTTCAAGTTTATTGCCAAGAGAGAAAATTCTCCCGTTTAAAAAAGTGTAAAAATGTTGAGCATTATGGTATCGGTATTTATTTTAAATAAACTTTTTAAATTGAATATGCAATTTCTACGGTTCATACTAGTTTTATTCTTTGATATTGGAAAATGTCAGGATAAAAGGTTAAGGAATAGAAGTAAATTTGGAAAAGCAGTTTGGATGAAGCCCTTGCTAGGAGACGTTCTGGTTTCGGATAGTTAGCTGGTGGTTTTAAGAGACAAACTTTGTGGAGGCTTCCGGTTAAACGTCGTTATACGAAACTTTCGTAACTTGAATTTCGTGCGATATACGCAGTAACAGCAAAGAGGGATATATATATATATATATATAAATAGATAGAGAAAGAGAGAGAGAGAGAGAGAGAGAGAAAGAGGGTTAGGCGAGTTATCGGTGGTCAAGTTTGTGGGAACAGCTGTGACACTATTGGGTTGCTGAAATCACAAGTTTCAACATAAGCAAGCATTGTTACTTGATCTTTATCGAAAATTACTTCAATGGAATTTATCGATCATTATTACTCCATTTTATCTTATTGCTATACCTCGATATCGGATCGTAAAAGTGACATCATAAAGGTCGCAATTACTTTGTTCGCTATAAAACGAGAATATGCTTTTGTGTTAGATTTTGAGAAATGATATACACCGAAAACCGAGTTCTTATCTGATAAAATAATCCAATATCTAGAAACATCTGTTTGTTATGTTGTTTGAACCGGGATGGAAAAAAAAACTCCTACTGACATTTAACTTGCTCTAATTTTCTGTTCACCTTTCCTCTTTTTATTACTGATCGATAATGAACTCGTTTAACGAAGTAGTTTTTCCTTCAAAAGAAAGAAAAAAGAAAACGAAGAAATTGTTCGTGTAAAAATATAATTAAAATTTGTAAACTCCTATCTATCCTATTTCTGATATATATAATTGCAAACACTTTCTGTTTTATACGTGAAGGTCTTCGATAATAAAAAATCGCGTGTAGTATTAATGCCTTCTTTATTGCTCTTTCAAAACTACTGTGTCCTCCTGGCAATACTTATCCAACTATTTGTATCCGTTTAAAATCACCCTAATGGAAGGGGTAACATACAAAGCTTGCTGGATCATTTGTTTATCTTTTAGCTGATCGGATTGGCGGCTGTCCGACTGGCGGCGCACCTTTATTCCCTTTTCGAACAACTAATGCATTTACTTTAGATTATAGGTTTATGGTAGGTGCATTAGAGATAAAAGGGATAAAGGACGACACATCCCCGGGGATAGAAAGGGCTTAAAAGTCGTTGAAATATTCTTTAGAAATCTTTTTTTATCGCAAAAGTGTAAGTAGCAAAAATGAATGATTAAAAAACGTATAAACTTTCGTCCAAGTATTCCTTAAGTTTTCAAATATAGCGTTAAACAGGAATTAGAAGTCTGATTATATATTCCATTTGAATGATCTATTGATTTTATAATTAATGCGTCAAGTATAGTTGATGGTATTGATGATAACAAGTTTAAGCTGCTTAAATCGTAAAGAGGAATACTCTTGATAAGATACGGGGAATGCAAGTCGTGGTTAGAATGAATAACAGCAGAATCTTCTCTTCGATTCTTACATTAGTTTGAACAAGTTATTCTATTACGAGAGGCTTTAGCCTATCGAGAATTAAAGTCAAAACTGCGTTACCATCTAAGTAATCCCTTGGAGAATCGTTTACTCACGGAGAACTGTATCGCCATCCATGGAAATTAATCTTCATTAAAAAACTTTCCTATACATCGATCACTCCTTGTTGCTAACTTTCAACATATTTGTCTAACAAATTAAATAATATTTATTTATAAAAGAAAAATATAATAATAATAATAATTTATTTCTATCTTATTTCTTCGAATTTACCTAACAACATTTGTAAAGTTTAGCGTATGAGTATAGGATTTCTATAAGATGCCTCTGAGGAAGGATAAATAGAGGAAGCGAAGCATTTTCGAGTTAGATCACGAACCAACCGGGGAATAGCCGTCAACTGGCTGATTACCTTATTCCACCCGTGAGAATTTCCAAGTAAATGGAGAAGCTCGAAGCCCGGATACGATATCAAATCTATCGGATATAACCGATCGAACACGTCTCCGTCTTAGAATAATCAGTGCTCGACGGATTAAGATCGAGTTGGACTTATAACATGTATATAGAACTACGTACGATTTGTCGAACAAGAGAAATCACGAATCCCGTTGGGTCAAATTTATCTTATTACATAATTTCGTATAATGTATATATCAATTAAATCTTTTTCATAAATTCGCATTTGAAAATTTACGAGTCTATGTATATCTGTATGCGTTAAATTATGGATTTACCGAGTAAGATGATTCTTATACTACTATAATTTTATTTATAGTTTAAATTAAAATTTTTTCATGTAAATTTTTGTAACGAAAAATACGCGTGGTGTTTGTTGTATTTGTATGCTTTAAATTATAGTTTCATTTATGGTTTAATCTTTTTACTAATACCCGTTAATTTATATTTATAATAATAATATATTCTCTCTCTAATATATCTCTCGTATTAACGCTATTGAATAAATAAATCAAACAGTTTCATATGTGGCTCCACTTAAAAATTTTGTCAACTAATCACCATTTAAATATATCCATTCGCATATGTACTTCATTAACGATAGATCATAAGAACGTTTCTAATTATACAGGATTATATCGGTACGATCGGTGAAATTTATGAAATTTCGAAATCGCTCAAACGGAAGATCTAACTGATCGATCAACCAAACTTTGTGAGGATATTAGCGATAAATGAGGTTAAACGAAAATTACACTAACAAACTGAATCGAATATTCACGAATCTTGGCTACGAGTTTTCCGCAAATCGAACATTCGATAAGCACACGTTTCTATCGATGTAGGCTGAACGATATTAGAGTACCAAGTCGGATACATGGGTTTGGGAAAATCGAATGATTTGTATCAGAATATTATACTAGTTCCGAGTTTCGATATAGTTAAAGAAATTAGGCCGAGACGATATCATTGACCGTCAACGCGTTAACTCGGAAATAAAATTGTTGAGGTAAAACTTTGCCCGGGGGTTGGGGGTTTAAAGAGGGAGGGAGGGAGGGATGCCTCTTCTCGGTCGTTCGAACTTTTAACTACAAAACTTTTCTTTTAATTATTTTATCTATTCTGAAGAATACGTAGTTAGACCTAATTTAAATGGCATTGTACGATACTACGTTGATACGACGTAATATCTACTTACTTTCAGAAATACTATTTCTATGTTTGCTATCTCTCGATCGTTCAAATTTATTGCTTTTATTTTCCAAGTTTTCAAACATAAAAAAAAAGGAATAACGTCGAAGTAAGTTAATTTCGATTAATCGTAACTACAATAATTAAATGCATGACCGTTTAAAAATATAAACGAAATTATATCAAAATTTGTCGAGTTGATTATTTAAAATCGGTGAACAATGAAACAACGAAGATAGACACATTTTTTTTCTTCTCTTTATCAACGCTTTCGGGCTCAATGAATATTCATTTCGTATTTATTAATAGTAAGGACTCCATTTTAATAGTTCCGACTTTGAACAGATTGAAAAAGAAGGAGAAGAAAAATCACGAGTTTCAGGTAGTCGTATATCTTTCCAACGAAATCTCGATTGAATTTTCTTCTATTCTAATAATTCGTTTGTGTTAAAGAAAATTCTTTCTCTACGGGAAATGGAGAAATTGGTGACTTGAATAGTTTGATAACAGCTTGACTTGGCCTGTTTTATAGGATTGCTAACACTTCTGGTAATACATTCTACGATTTTCGTTGGTCGTACGGGTAAAAGCTCTGTTTCTACGAACGCTACGGAGTAATCGAGAAATATATATTCAAAGTTATTCCAACTGTTTTCTTAGCCAGAGCCCCCACCGAGTTGCAGCTGCGCAAGAGTTACGATATCGATGTGTCCTGGTGGTTACGCTTACTCTATTGTAGCTTTGGCCTCGTATGCGAGAATTTCAAGCTACCTTATTCAGCTCCAGGGCAAGGGCTAACGAAGCTCTGACTTAGACTCTACGTACATATATACGACCCTATTGCTGTGTCTCTTTGTGTGTTTGGTTACTGTGTGTTGCTGAGTCTACCTACTCCTCCTCTTGTAACTTCTCTTTTACCGTAAAGTATTAACAACGATAGAATAAGATAGATAAATAGATGGATAGATAGATGGATAGATGGATAAATAGATGGGTACATAGAAAGAAAGAAAGAGAGAGGGAGAGAAAGACGAGTATCAAAATTTTGTTAGTAAAGCTCTTCTAAAACAATAGCTAATCATCGGATAACTTTTAGAACACTGTTGTCCACAAATGTGTTCTTCGTAAAACAATGATCTAGTCTAAGGTTCTAATTCGTGCTAATTAAATATCGATTTTAAAGTAGAAATGAAATTCCAGTTCCTTCCTCCTCGATCGAGTCGACGAAAATAACTCGAAGACGGAATTAAGATTAGGTTTTTAAATCTAACTCTTTGAAATAATTCTTATAGTTTAGAATAAAAGATCTTATTTAAGAGATAGAGTCCCTTATGTATCCTTTTCCTTTTATGTTTGAAAAGATGATTCACGATAATTCCTATTTCCGAGATAAGACACCAGCCCGATCGTCTCGTCGTACGAACGCCGACGAACGATTGAACGACGGCCTCTTTAGTCGAACGCAGCCCATTTCATCCTGAAAGAACAATTAAACGTAGATTTTTGCGTCAACATGCAGGTGGGTGCGTTCGTTCCAATCCAGTTGCCGCATGCAATTTGGTGCTCGAGCTAAAGGCAAATCGTCAGACGCTCAATCGTTCATTCCACGAGGCAGATAGGGTGAGAGAGAGAGAGAGAGAGAGAGAGAGAGAGAGAAAGAGAGAGAAAGAGAGAGATAGTAGATAGTGATGACTCGATGAAAGAATGAACTAGGAGAGAGTGAAAGAGAAAGATTTCAATGAGGATCAATTATTGCTATTTCCTTTACGAGCTACGAGTCGTTACTTGCAAAGGTAGCAATAATTTTCTCCGTTATTACATTGAACGGGATGAGAGAAACATAAAAGTAGGAAAGAAGAAGGATGATGATAATGAAGAGGGAAAATATAAAAAGAAAAAGAAAGAGAAGAATTCAAGGAAACTTGTCGATTGGTCGAAGTGAACGTTTTGCAAACAACAAGTTTATAGTGCATCGAATCACTCGATCGTATATACACAAAATGTCTATTTTTAGGTTTTCTATTTAACGACGATGATAAGAAAGATATAAGAAATGATAGATGGGCGGTATGTGACGATGAATTGTGTATGAGAGAGGAACGAAGATCATTTGCGTGCATGTGCAGTAATCAGTGGTGTAGGTATACCTATATATTCAGGCTTGCTTTCATATATATATATATAGAACTGTGAGCATGATAGTCGCTATATGATAGACGCTATATGATAGCGTGAAACTAAAAATGTATATATATATATATATATATACAAAGGATATATACAAACTCGTCAATGCTCTCCTAACTAATCACAGGTGAATGGACGAGGAAGAATTTCGGCGAATGAAATTTATTGTCGAAGAAGTATTCGTACATATCCCTCATAATCTCAACAATTTTTTTACACGAAAATATATTTTAGGATTTGTTAAGTTTTGAAATTGATATTGATTTTATTGGAATAATGAATTTTATTTTACAGGGTTGACATAAATTTATTAAAAATTAACGATAGGGGATACGAATACTTCTGTTACTCGTTTGACAAGTAAACAAATTTTGTAGGTCAATTTTCTATGCGAATTTTCGCCGATTTTCTTCCTGTTCGTGCCACGTGTTTTGGATCGAAAAAAAGAGAGAGGGAGAGAGGGGGGAATGAGAGAGAGAGAAAGATAGAGATATACAGGCAGAGAAAGAGTGAGACAGAGGGAGAGGCGGTAAGGGAAATAGAAATAGACGATATTCGAGTCGTAGGGGCACGTGTAGAGCTCGAAGAGAAAATTTGGTGCAGTGGTGATCGTTCCTTCGCTAAGAAGCTAGGTTCGCGTGAGATTTAGCCAATATTATATATATATTAATATATATTTTATTAATATGTATATATATTAATATATATATTAATATATAGAGACAGAGGTGCGTGTCAGGTGAACGATAGACGGCCGAGCCAATAAGCGAGTCAGAGCCACTGCTCTTTTTAAATTCATTTTTGAATTATTATTTTATTTTTTTTTCTGAATTTTCTTTATGCGTTTCTTTTCAAATCTTCTTTTTATTTCAATTGTTTTTTTTTTCATCTTTTATTTATTTATTTTTTTTCTATCAACGTGTTTCCGTGCTCTTTTATCTCGAATTATTTTTTTAAAATTATTTTATGCGTTGTTGTTTTTTTTTTGTTTAAATTTCAATTTATTTTATTTAACTCGTTTCATTCGAAAGCTTTTGGTGGATTCTGAGGCTTACCAGGTGGGACTCTGAGCTGGTGAAGGTGACCACGGCGCCGTGAAGTCGCCTCGATTTAACCAAAGTCGCCGCAGCCTTCTTAAACCCGGTCCAATAGCGTGTGCGTGCGTGCGTGTCAGCCCCAAATTCACGTCACCACGAATGGGCGCACGTGCGAGAAGAGAGTTCGGGGAAGGAGAAAGAGAGATAGAGAGAAATGATAGCAGCAACAATCGGATTATTGGATCATTTTTTTATAAATGATCGTTTTTTTCGCTTAAACCGTCTTTAGTAGGGAGGAGGTGAAGGCTTCGTGGGGGTTTTACGGGGTCGTGATAAGGTGGTGAGAGGTTGCAAAAAAAGGGGCTGCTCTCTTTTCGAAGGCTCTCTCGCGAAATGGCTTATTTTTTAATTATTTTTTTTGCAACTACCGAGGTAAAAAAGATGGAATCACAGTAGATTAGGTCACCGATGCTACTAGAGACGAAATAAAAATTAAAAAAAAAAAAACAAATGTTTTCTTTCTCGACAAGATACATCGAACCTGAGAATAATCGTGTCCTATGGGTGAGGGGGAGAAGGGGGAATTATTAATGGTGTACACTTAATGAGAAACATATTTCTACAATTACGATAATCCTGTAAAACAAATTACATTAGCTCGAACGAATTGGGAAAAGGAAATTATGTACAAGTGAATGATGAGTTTTCTTTATGAATCAATGGCGATTACTTTTTTTGAGGATATGTAAAATAGGAATTTTCAATGATTACGTAGCCATCGTTGTTATGTTGCGATTGATGTGAACGATATCGAATGTGTTGTACGTATATAATATGTGTATGTATAGTGTACTTTGGTGTTGGTTTCGAAATGAAGACACGTAGTCGACGATCGAATCGAGTCGTAAAGTTCAATGTCGTAACTGCTATTATTAAAACACGTTTAATGTCGTCTAGGTCAACCAAGTGATTGACTGTACTATCTCGTAAAAACTCTAATCTTTAGACAACATTTTTTATTCCCTTTGTAAAATTATATATTTCAATCTATTATTTAAATTGTTATTAACTTTATTAAAAACCAAAAAATATAATTAAAAATATTAGTTTTGGTAATTATAATTTATTTTATTCCTTATATAAAATGCTATGGAAGACGATAAACGTTGGTATGCATAAAAACACTTCGAATTGATTCATCTTTTTACTTTTTAATTTGTGTTTATCTTTTAATTAATCTTTCGCAACGTTTATTCGCTCGAGATCAAAGGAAACTATCGAATTTTGTGATAATAAGAAAGGGAGAAAGGGAGAGAGAGAGAGAGAGAAAGCACATGATTACTCGAGTGTATCTTAGAAGAGGTTTGAATTGTTGATAACTTTCAAGAGACACGAAACCCACATATTTAATAGAAGAGGAGACTTGTTCGTCGATGTGTGTTGTAACACATGGCAGTGGTGCAATCCTTATTGCAAAACTTGTCTCATCAAGGGATTTTGCTTCTCAAACGATGTCGCGAATCGATATCAAAGAGGGTTACGATAGAACTGGAGTGAGAGGAAGGTAGAAGAAAAGGCGATGGAGGAGATTGGAGGAGAGGGTTTGGGCTGAATTTGAAGGAAATAAAAATTCAAGGGGGAAGTAAAGGCGAGACTACGATCGAAAATTGAAACGAGATCCTTCAAACTTTATGTTAATTTCCTAACGTCACGTTTGTAGAGGAGGAATGCATTTGCAATCAACCCCGTGTCCCTCTACCCTTCGTCCTGCCAACTAACTCTTTATCCACCCTCCTCCTGTTTATTTTTATTCATTTTTCTTTATTATTTTAACTCCAGATCGCTAAATATCCATTTCTAATGAAAATAATTATGAATATTATTGATTCTAATGGAATTTCTCCACTTTCATCTCCATTTTCTTGCGAATGTATTATTCAGTATCTAATGGTGGGATTTATAATCGGTGAAACGTATTATTTAAATTTGTAAGATATAATGTCTGTCCAATTTGACTTGTTTTTGCTACTAGCATTAGTATTATATGTCCGTAGATTCACGTAATTACGTTGTGTACGAGTAATACAAAAATTAAAGCGATGATGTTTGAATTTTGTATTCGTTTTGATTATTTAACAAATATAATATAAGTATATCTTATGTTAGTTCGACGCGAAATTAAATTGCATATTGTTATTCCCCTTTCCCTTATGTTGAAAAAGAGTGAAATGGAAAAAAAAGAAAATAATGACAAAAAATCGAAAGGAGAATAATTGAATCGAGTGTAAGCTCAAACAACAATGCGATAGATGCATCCCCGTTCCACGTTTATTTACGTGCATATTTATTTATGCATATATGTTTCTGTATGCGTGCGCGCGCGTGTGTATTTAGGTATACAGGTATGTAACGTTGTACGTAGTAAGGTAAGTATGCATGCATGCGAGTACGCGAATGTACATATTATACATGCATATATGCATATATATGTATGTAGACATACTAATACATGCGTAACAGTAGAACCGTACAGTTTTCGCCCTACGGACTCGTTCGTTACGTAACAGCTGCACGCTAATAATGAATATGAAATACGCGCTTCCCCGAGTCCGTACTTCCGGTTTTTGAATTACGTCCTATTATTGCGTTAGCCTTCAAAAATAGTTGCGGTTGTTGTTTAACGAAGATACCACACACACACACACACACGAATATCATTTTTTACTCTATACAACAAAAAGGGAAGAATAAAAATCTCATTTTGTACTCGATAAACAAAAGAGATATGAAATAATGGAGAAGTAAAAAAAAACAAAAAATTAAAAAATAAACAAAGAGAACGAGTTGAAGAAAAGAATGAAATATTAATTGCAATTTTCTTTCTTACTTTGCTTCTTTTTATTTTTTTCTTTGGTGCAAGTGAACAGTTACGTTCGGTGAAAGAACGTTGGCATGAAAAATGATCTTCGCGAACAGAAGGTGTTATATCGTCCTGACGCCTAGAACTTTAAAATCATGACCCTTAGAATTTCGTCGTACACGACGACACTTCTACATGTCGATCCACCTTTTAATTAACGCTTTACCTCCTTGAATTCACGTTGGTGCTCCTTTAATTAACCGGCCTACCTTTCTCCCGTCTTTCCTAGGAGTTAATTGCCCGAATTAACAACGGGAATTTAATTGACCAGTCCTTAACCCCTCCTCTCTTCTCTCTTTTTCCCCATTTTTCTACTTTTCTTTCTCTCCCTCTCTCTCTCTCTCTCTTTCCTTATCGACTCACTTAATTTTCCAGTAGACGAGTAACTCGAACGTCTATTCTTTTTCTATGTTCTTCTTTTTTCTTTTCCTTAATTATTTTTTTTTCTTTTTATACTTTTAATAATTTTTTCTTGCTACTTTCGCTGTTTAATTTTTTTCTACTCTATTAATTCACGCCCAGAAACGTATGATTATTATCAATAATTATAAACAACGTTTATTTGCAAGGGGTAGATGAAGCGAATGTAAAATTCGTGAGAGTTAAGGAAACTTTGCGAAAATTCGTGAAGGTTCGTTCGGTTCAGATTGGAAAAGCGTTGAATTCGCGAACTAGGAAATTCGAAATTGATTATTATTCTTTCTTTCTCTCTCTCTTTATAATCTATTCTTTACTCTCATACATGTATGTACGAGAATGGTTTCTCATTCGAGTTTACTCTCCTGTAACGTCGAGTATTTATACGATTATATACGTCGACTTCTGACTCCGATTCGAATAATCCAGAAACGAGAAACGTTTCTCTAAATCATTCGAGCGAATCCTTTGTGGAGGATCTAGGGAGATGCGCGTTCACGTGTGCGGATTCACGGATTCCCGTCTTGTGCGTCTCTTTGACTAATTGGATTAACGGATATTCCGATGTTTTCCTTATTAATTCTCCATTGTCGAGGTGCTATTGTTCACAGAAAGAGAAAGATATAGGAAGATATGATTCTAATCTAAGATTCTTGACAATTGTATGCAAGTATTGTGCATCAAGAATATACTACTTCTATATTTTAACATAAATACTTTTTTTTCTCTATTCTTTCCATTTATGTATTATTATAACATTACTTTAATCAACGTTTTTCTATTAAATAGAACATTTTTACTTCGTACGCGAATTAAAATATTTGTCCTTGAATTACGTTGTTATAATATTCTGTATTAATTAAAATATTAAATGATATTAAAATAAATAAAGTAGAAGTGTATTAATTAATCCAAAGAAGTTTACCAAAGGGATTGTACAAATTTGTAAGAATTAAGAGATTCAAAAGTTGGATATTAGTGTATTAATATATGTGTGTGAACATGAGTTTGTATATATTTGCAATGCGTTATATGTTATTTTAACAATGTTCAACTCGTAGGTAATTTTCTATGACATACTCGCGGCATATTCGCATGAGTATTTTTTCTTTTTCAATTTGTTACTTTATAATATTACAGTAATACATAATTTTATTTTAAATAAAAAATGTTAAATGTATAACAAAGTATAGCAAGGAAG